>WNWK01026449.1:0-27374 GCA_009830355.1 Cherax destructor | reverse complement strand
GGTAGGGAGAGTTAGCACCCAAGGTAGGAAGAGTTAGTTTTCCAGGAAACCCCCAGGGTGGAAGAGTTAGCACCCAGGATATATATAGTATTTATAGGTCCCAGCAATTTTTGGGGATACAGGGGGAGTTTGTATATAAATAATAAGTTCCTTTAAAACATGATGTAAGACTTGTGTCACTCATCTTATCACTCCACTGCTGACAGTGGTGATTTTAATGACCCACACTACCTTTGCTTTTTTTTTTTTCAGTTAAAATAAGTATTCTGTTTTTTTTCTGCCTGTCTAGTTTTCTGTCTACTTCTGTGTGTCTGCCTTTCTGTCTCTTTGTCTCAGGGGTTGCTCATAAACCAACTGGTATTACACAGATCTCTATAAGCACATTATAAAAATTTGGGGTTGAAGTGAAAAACCCATAAGATTATACAGCGCCTGTGTGGGGGGATGTGGAAGGTATTCAGGTATAATTCAGGAAACTGGGCACAGATCTAATTCCCTAGATCAAGAACCCCCCCATAAGGAACCCCTTTCCTTTGGGGGGGGCCCAACACAGTATGACTTCCCCGGTTTTTTTTGGGTTCCCCTAGGTAATTTACACTATAATTGTATTTATGTATGTGTTCATGTGAGATAGATACAAAGAGAAAAAAAAAGACAGACAGAAAAAATACAGACAGAGATAGATACAGACGGAGATAATACAGACAGAGATAGTAGGGGAAGAGATAGATACAGACAGAGATAGATACAGACAGAGAAAAAACAGACAGAGATAGATACAGACAGAGATAAATACAGACAGAGATAGATACAGACAGAGATAAATACAGACAGAGATAGATACAGACAAACAAATGGAGAAAAGCCAATCAGCCAGCCAATTGGCCAGCCACCCGGGGCCGAACACTTTTTTAAAACACTTCCAGAATTTTTTTTTTTCTTAGGCATAGGCTATAGAACATTCTGGCAGGTGACACAACCAGTGGTACCAAAATTAAGGGGGGTTTTTGCACATGAGTTATTTTTGGGCTTTTTTTATATTTCTGTGACCACTTGTAACTACATCCACCTAAAAAACCCTAAACTTGGGGCAAACACTTTCCTTTTAAAAAGGGGGTGTTAATATTACATGACATCAGTGAACCCTTTTGGGTTTGCCGCGTTTTTTTTCTCTAGCTGGCGCCCCAATTCAACTGGTGCTCCCACAAGGTACAAATGGTCCCAGTTTTTTTTAAACTGTGCACCCCAAGGGTTAAGACCCATTCTATGCTGACCAGGCATCTAAGGCCAATCGTGCCAAATTTGAAGGCAGGAAAAAAAAATGTAGTTCTACGGGGGAAGCTAGCAGTAAAAAAAATAGATTAATGTTTGGAAAATTTAAAGGGGGTTTAAAGTGTAAAAAAGTAATTTTTTAATGATTAATCGATAGAAAAAGGACAGCACAAAACTAACTTCCCCCCAAAGTTGTTGGAGGATATAGGGCAACTGACAAAGCTGCCCCCCGCTGCCGCCATCACCCACCACTAAGAAGGGATCTTTCAATTTTGGCCCTTATACACCCAACAACAAACAACCCAACACCACTTGTCACATACGTAATGACATTTTATTCATTCTAGAGTATATATCATGTTTCTATGTTATTAATATTGTTTATTATGTCGTATTAGATGAATTGTGCTAGATAAATAAGCCGTAGAGTTGATATTAGTGTCATATTGAAGGACTGTCTTGTCCTGCCCCCAAACACCCCCCCTCTGCCGCCGCCATAATTCCTAACATACGCCAGAAACAGAGCTTCTGGAACTTTTTTTTGAGCGACAGAGGTCCAGTGACCCCAAGCTGGTCCTAGTGACTTAAAAAAAAAAAAAGGGGAAGTAACCCCAAAAAGGGCCCCCTGAAGTCTTTATGGAAGGGGTTTCCCCCTTCCAAACAGTAACTCCTCCATCCTCCCCCCCCCTCCCGCCCAATACACTAAGAAGAGTCTTCAATAAAGGAAGAGTCATGTTATTTTTTTTTTTATTCTTCATGTCTCTTTTTTTTTCTGTGTAGGTAAATGTATATTTCATGTAAAAAAAATTTTTTTTAATACTTTTGGGTGTCGGGGAAGGATTAATTGGTTTTAAAGGGGATTTTTTTGGGGGAAAAGAATTCAGAAATTGTCAAATTGGGGATCACACTCTCTGAAACGCTTTAAATTGATAACCAGAGTCCACTGTATTCACAAACCTTTTAAAAAATTTTGTCAGAATTATTTTGCACTTTGGTTATTTTTTTTTTTCCCCTTTCTTTTTTTCTATTATCATTTTTTTTTTTTTTTTTAACTCTGTGTATTCATTCCTTTTTTTATTTTTTAGATAGATCCATGCATGCTTATCCCTTTTTCTGCCTTTTGTCAGCCTTTCATATTAAGTGGAGTAGGGTGTAGTTGAGTGAAGAGTGGGTAGGGTGTTGTAGAGTGTAGTACAGTGAAGTAAAAGTGGAAAAGAGTGTAGTACAGTGGAGAAAAGGGGAAAAAAGTGTAAAAGAGGGGGAAACAGTAAAATACAATGGGAAAATGTAGTACAGTGGAGAGTGTAGTACAGTGGAGAGTGGGAAGGGAGAGTGGGTACAGTGGTCCCCCGGTTTTGGGGGATCTCCAAAATCGAAGATTTATGTAAGTGTTTTTTTAAAAAGGCCCTTTTTCAAGTGTTTTTTTTGGGGGTCTGAAATAGACTAACCTCGTGACTTTTTTTTAAAAGTAAATTGTTCTGTAATGGCACTTGAGCAGCATTGGGGAACAATTTTTGGGGGAAAAAACCAGGACCCTTAAAAGTGGGGGGGGAGTACAGAGTAGAAAGGGGGAGTACAGTGTAAAAAGGGGGGAGTACAGTGTAGTAGAGTGGAGTACAGTGTAGTAGAGTGGAGCAGTGTAATAGAGTGGAGTACAGTGTAGAGGGGGGAGTACAGTGGAGTGGAGTAGAGGTAGTACAGGGAGTAGAGGGAGTACAGGGTTAGTATAGTGAGAAAGGTAGTAGGTACAGAGTAGTATAGTGGAATACAGTGTAGTAAGTGGAGTACAGTTTGGTAAGTGGAGTACTGCATAGTAGAGTGGAGTACTGCATAGTAGAGTGGAGTACAGCATAGTAAGTGGAGTACAGTGGAGTAGAGTGGAGTACAGGGACTAGGGATTTAGAGTGTAGTACAGGGAATGGAGTAGAGTGTATTACAGGGGTAGAGGGTGGAGTAGGGGTGTAAAAAGCGGGTAGAGGGGACAGTGTAGTAAGTGGAAAAATTGTAGTAAGTGGAGTACAGTGTAGTAGAGGGAGTACAGTGTAGTAGAGGGGTTTTTACAGTTTAGTAGAGTGGAGTACAGTGTAGTAGAGTGGAGTACAGTAAGAGTGGAGTACAGTGGACTAGGTAGTGTACAGTGGACTAGAAAAAGAGTACAGTGAACTAGAGTAGAGCAGTGGACTAGAGTAGAGCCCGGGACTAGAGTACAGTGGACTAGAGTAGAGTACAGTGGACTAGAGTAGAGAAAAAGGGGACTAGAGTAGAGTACAGTGGACTAGGTGGAGTCGAGCTGAGGGAGGGGTGGAGTAATAATAATTATAATAATCGCTCTGGAGTGCTTTAGACATTAGCTACCAAACCTATACGAAAATTTATGACATTTACAGCGCCCCAGAGTGATTATTAATTATATTTTATTATTATTATTTTATTATTATTATTTTTTTTTATCATCATTATTTTAAAACATCACCCCCATCGACATCCTTTTTGTTCACTGAGAAAAAACCCTTTTTCCCCGCCACATGAGAAAAAATGAAAACAGACAGGGGGAAACACAAATCCCCAACACACCAGACAAAACACCAGCTGATCCCTTGACTGTGAAACATCTTTTGTACTTCCATTTTCGTTTTTCCAAAAAGGTGCCAAAACCGGGGCCCCATAGTACAAGATAATCTTGTACTATGGGGTTTTCCTAACCATCGACACTTGGGGAAAGGAAAAAAGGGGAAAAGGAAGAAGTACACAGTCAAGAGATCAGCTGGTGTGTTCGTGTGTGTTTTTCTGTCTCTCTCGTGGCAGCAATTAAAAAAGATTAAATTCAGTGAACAAGTTATGTTGATGGGGGTGATTTTTAATAATAATAATAATAATAATAATAATAATAATAATAATAATTAATAAAGATAAAGGTTTATTTCTTGTAATAATAACAATCGCTCTGGGTGCTTTAAATGTCAGCTACAAAACCCATACAAGTGCTGCTCACTTCTATCTTGTACTATGGGGTACACAATCAAGTTCAAATTTGTACAAATATGTAGTCTTGGGGGACTTTAACCCTTTCAGGGCCAAGGGGGGCTCCCCCAAAAATCTTGGGGGCCCCCTAATTTAAAAAAAAAAAAATTTTTATGAAAGGGGGTTTTTTTTTTTTAAATCTAATAGGCTAAAAAATACATTTGCGATCAATACTCACCGAGATATAGGGATTGAAGCTGAAAAAAAATGGAACCGGTGTCGGCAACATGCTGACTGCTAGTCACCCGGAATATTTTTCTTTTTTCTTGGGTTGTTTTCTGATCGTTTTAATTTTTTTTTTTTTTAAATAACTTTTATGGCCTGTGAGACCAATATAAGTGTTTTTTTTCAAATATTCACCCCCCATTTATTACACAATATTCACATGAAGTTTCTTATCACTAATTTGTTTACACAATGTATTTCAGATTTTTACAATAACAAATATTAGTTATTTATATTGTTCAATCAATAAAAAATAAAAAACATGGACATGTTTCTAAAGTCCTGCAGCCTGTGGAAGTCTAAAAAACATGGTTGCATCCCCGTGGTGTTTCACATTCCACACAAAAAAAACGACCTTTTTTCTTAAAAAGCAATCCCCAGGCTTTTTTTAGGAAGTGTTCCCCCCCAGGCCTCAGACGAGGGGAGGTGTTATGACTTGGTTTGGGGCGGGTTTCTATTGCAGGTGTTGCTCCTTGGTATTGGGGTTTATTTGTCTGATGACAGGCAAAAAAATTTCCCCCATATGGTGGTTTGTTTGTGGTCTTCAACTTATAAATATTATAAGCTTTAAAACAGGTAATGTGAAAGGGAAAAAGAGTTGTATGTCCCTTTTTTGAACTCTTGCGAACACAATCTGCAAACCCAATCTGCATCCCCTTTGTCCAAAAAGCGCATTTTGGGGGGTGTAGTCAATCACAGCTGCAGGTTTTAGAATAGGTTCATTGGTCTCTCTCCACCCTGCCAGTGTCTGTCATTTTGTTAGGGTGAATTAAACAACAGTGTGACATCTTGTTTGTCACCCCAAAAATGCCATGATGTCATTGGCAGCAAACGCCTGCACCTGACCTCTACGAGTGCCTGCATTGAACCTAGGCATATATTAAATTTTCCCCACGCACTTTCCCCCAACATCTGTCAAGTTCCTCAAAAAAAATCAGGGGGGGAGGGGCTTTTAAAAGTTATCAGTATATAATATATGCCCCTTACCAAGATATGGTTCCATCATTGTTCTAACCACATCACCAGAGATACCCAATAACCTCCTGGTATCTTGCAATGTATAATTCCCCAGTGTACACAATAATATCAAATACAATACCACAGTAGCAATCAAAAAGCACAAATAACTTATACCAAAGTTTTCCCCCTCTTGTTGGTATATACTGCTTGAACGACAGTCTACCTTTAAACAGAATCAGTGACTGCCAAAAACAAGCTTCCTAAGGGGGATAAAAATACATTTAATTCTCTTTCAGATCAAAACACATTTCTAATCTTAAAAAACCTGTCGTTTCTATCAGGCCTGGTTTTGTCTGAAAGTGGGCATCCTTAGGGGGTAGAAAAAATCGATTCACTGATATTTTATCGCTGAAACCTGGTGTTGCAATCAGGCGGTCTCCCCACCAGTATGATTTGACACTGTGCTTATACACATGTGGCATAAGCATTATTGTGGCAAAAAAAAAAATACACCCCCAGTCACAGTTGTCTCTTTCCACCTGGGGGGCGTGATGTTGGTGAAAGTATTGTGTTTGCCATGGTGCCCCTCGTAGTATCTTTTGTTTTCCCTGACAATAATATCCATCGGGGTTTTTATCAAAAAAATTAAACATCCCAGTTCCATCAAAGAATAATTCAAAACATTCCAGTTCAGTGGCATTGTTCCCAAGGGGGCAAGATGGGGGATTCCCCATTGACTTTCATCAAACTAATGGGGACAGAGAATAAAATTGTCATCTTCCTGTCCCCAACCCAGGTGCGGCCTGCTGGTGGGTACTGGATATTTGCAGGTGGTTGTGGAAGTGGAGGTTGTGGTTGTGGGGGTTGTAAAAGGGGGGGTTTTGGTTTTGGTTTTGGGGGTGGGTGAGGGTTTTGGGGGGGTTTTTGTAGCTGAGCTGACTCCCGCGTCGGTGCCAGCATGGTCCACTGCTGGTGCCCTCGCGCCTGGCACCACCACCACTACCAGATGTTTGCGCATTTCTCATCCCAATTGCCCTTTTTTATTGTCATTTTTCCCCATCATTTTCCGTTGTAGCCCAAGGGATGTACACCGAATGTACTCCTTCCCCCATGGAACAGCATATGGCACGCTACCCCAGCGCCCTATACCGTCGTTTTACTGGCTTTTCTGGAGAATATTCTGCTCCACTCTCGGGGACTGGGCTGTTTTTTTAAAAGCTTGGAGTTCATATTCACTACACTATCATCACCATTGCTCCCTCAGGTTGGGGGATGAGCAAATAACAATTTCCTTTTCGTTCTGGACAATTGAGCATGAACAAGATGCCCCCGCACCAGAGATGGAAGGCTGAGGGGGGTCTGGTTTTCCCCCAAAATTACCGGTATTATGGTCATTATTTCCCCGGCACAACTGCCTCAAAACCGAAACTCATCACCACTGACACTCCCCCCGGTGTTAGAACTGTCACTGGGAACAAAAGTGTCCCAATTCGCCGAGGGGAGGAGTTACTAACCCCCGGGATGGTGAAGAATGTGTACTAACATGGCATTCCCACAATGCACCCCCGGCTCCCATTTTTTTTACTGCGCACATTGACCACGCAGACCCATTCTCTCACCACTAGGCCCCCCAGCCATTTCACGCTTAATTTGAAGGCGCTAGAATTTATGTGGGGCTAGTACGTCAAAAAAAAGCGCGTAAGCCGTACTGAGTTCCCCAGCTCGTAAGCTGTACTAGGAAACGCCCCAAAACCCTGAAAGGGTTAAAACTATTGTACTGAGTGGCTGTAAGAAGGGGGGTTGAGAGAGTGACCCAAGTTCTCAAACGATTTAAATAAAGAAAAAAATTGGGGATCACATTGGGAGAGGGATTATGGAAGAATGTTTTTTGATATTTGGGAGTTGACTTGTCAGCAGATGGGTTTTTTTAAGGATGAGGTTAACCATAGGAATTTTTGAAGAAAAAAGGTGAGTGGTGCGTTGGGGATTTGGGGGGGAAAAAAAAAATTCCCTGGAAACAAAAAGGGGGAAAGTATGAAAGTATGGTACCAACACTCTTAAATGGGTGTTAAGCATGGGTTGAAATGCTGCAGCGAGGAGGAGGCTGGAGGCAGTGGAGATCCCCGGGTCTAAGGGCAAATTTGGTAAAAATATTATGCAAAAATTTTGGGGAGTGTGGAAATTAGGAGGAGGTGTGGAGTTGCTAAAAATATTTGTCAGAGGGCTAAAGGGGGGGTTGTTGAGGTAGTTTGGTTTTAAAGAGAATGGATCAAAGTAAATGACTTGGAGAGCGTATAAATCGGGGGGAAGGAAGGGGGGGGGGGGGGTCGCCCCCCAAAAAGGTTGGAGGGAGGGGTAAAGGGGTTTTTTGTGGGCGGGGGCATGGGGGGGCGTGTTAGATAGGAGTGATTGGAGACGAATGGTTTCTGGGACCTGACGAGCTGTTGGAATGTGAAAAAGGGTAACATTTTCAAAAGGGATTGGGGGAAACCGTTTAATTGTTTAGTTGGACTTGAGTCCGGGAAAAGGGGGAAAACGGGGGCCTGCACTTTAAGGGGGGGTGGGGGGATAGTGACATTGGGAAGGGGGCGTATTCTCAGCTGTCATATCTACGCCTCTGCAAAGACTTGATTTGTATGAGTGAGGTGAAAAGTGTTGAATGATGATGAATGTATTTTTTTTTTTGGGGTTTTTTTTTTTTTGGGGTACCCTGCCCCCGGGGGGGAGATGGCCAACTTGTTAAAAAAAAAAAAATTTTTTTTTTTTTTCTCCCCCAAAAAGGGGCCCGTCGTAACTCGGGTTGTTGGTAAACGAGTACGTCAGTAAGTGGGGGGAAAATGTATCATGTTTCTATGTTATTAATATTGTTTTTTTATGTCATATTAGATGAATTGTGTTAGATAAATAAGCCGTAGAGTTGATATTAGTGTCATAAAAAAGGGGCTTTTCTTGCCCTGTCTCCAAACACACCCCCCCGCCACCCCCAAATTCCCCAACATCCCCGAAACAGACCTTTTCGGGGTTTTTGGCCCCACAGGGGCCCCGGACTCCCCAAGCTGGTCCTAGTGGCATTAAAAAAAAAAGAAGATAAGAAACCCCCGGAAAAGGCTTGGTCCCCAAATTTTTGGGGGGGAAAGGGGGGTTTCCCCCTTCCCAAAAAATAGTAACTTTTAAAACCCCTTCCCCGGGCCCATTTTCCCCACACATTAACAAGTCTTCAAAAAGGGGGTCATGTTATTATTGTTTTATTGGCCATGTCTCATTGTTTTCTGTGTAGGTAAATGTATATTTCATGTAAAAAAAAAATTTTTTTTTAATTTTTTTTGGGGTGTGGGGAATGGTTAATTGGGGATTTACATTTTTCCCTTTTGGGGGGGAAAATGTATTCAGAAATTGAAAACCCGGCTTTAGTCACACTCTCCCCGAACGGATTAATTACGATAACTGGACCCCCTTTGTATTCACAAACCTCTTAACCGTTTCGGGGGCCAGGGCCAAATTTTTGGGGGGGTGCCCCAGTGTCCAAATTTAAAAAAAAAAAAAATTTTTTTTTTCCTATGAAATTAAGAGAATCTTTTTCTGAAGGTAATAAAGAAAAAAATACGAAATTTGAAAAAATTGACAAAAAATGCTTTAAGAAATTTTGATGCGTCAGCTATTTTTCGGTCAATTTGCTGACTTTGACTCCCATTTTAGGCCAATTACATTATTCCAGTCAACCAAATTCTTAGCTATTTCACTAGTCTTACTTCTATTCTATCGATTGAGCCCCAAAAATCCCAGTCAACTGTTTCAACTTCAAAATAAAGTGATCGGAAATTGGTAATTTGAATTTAACTCAGTTCAAATATTCCAATTTCAAAATAGGTTTTAGAATAAACAATGCAGGCATTCTTGGCACTAAACTAACATTTCGTCTGTTCATTAGTTACATTTTTTGTCCTTACAAATGAATTCCATTTTGATTTTTTTTTTACATAATAATTTTATTCAAACCAAAAAAAAGGGAAAATTTACAGTTATCAATATTGTAATAATTGTACAAATAATAAACCACATTTTTGGGGAAGTATAAAAACCCAGAAACTGGGCATATTAGATGTGTGAGGGGATTTGTTTACCCCTTAACATCGACAAAAAAATTTTCATTTTTGTTTTTTTTAGATCAGTTTCAACCCATTTTCTGTTCTAAAAAACCCAACAAAATCATCTCTATTTTTGTCAAAATTTCGATTCTATCAAATGAGATGAAACAATTTTAAAAAACAACCATAAAAAAAAACAAAAAAAAAATAAAGTCCCCTTTTAATCCAAAAAATTTGGTCTCAGTTTTTTTTTTTATTATGCACTGGGTGCTGCAGGATTTGTTTTTTTGTGGTGCCCCATTTCCCCAAATAGATGTATTCTCATATCTAGGCCCAAATTTACCACCCCGCTTATCTGGGGGAACTGAAATCATGGCGTAAACTATGGTTTGGACTTCAACTCAAAGCTGTAGAACTACAGCACGAACCCTGAAAGGGTTAAAATTTTTCAGAATTATTTTGCACTTTGGTTTTTTTATTATTCCTTCTCTTTTTTTTTCTATTATCTTTTTTTTTAAATTTAACTCTGTGTATTCATTCCTCTTTCTTTTTTTTGATAGACCCATGCATGCTTATACCACTGCCTTTTTTCACCCTTTTTTTAAAAGAGTGGGAGGTGTTGAGGAAGAGTGGAGTAGGGGGCTGTAAAAAGGAGAAGAGGAAAAAAAGTGAGTACAGTAGAGTAGAGGGGGAAAAAGTGAATAGAGTGGGTAAAAGTGTAGAAAATGTAGTAGAGTGGAATACAGTGTAGTACACTGTAGTAGAGGAGTACAATGTAGTAGAGGTGGTAAAAGTGTAAGTGCAGTACAGTGGAGTAGAGTGTAGTACAGTGGAGTAGAGTGTAGTACAGTGTAGTAGAGTGGTACATGGAGTACAGTGTAGTACAGTGTAGTAGAGTGGAGTACAGGGGGAACCCCGGGGTTAAAAAAAAATTCATTGCAGAAGCCTGCTAAATGCCTTCCCAACAAATTTTTTCCTTAAAAAAAAAAGTCTTTTTGCTTAGTCTATTTCAGACCCCCAAAAATACATTTCCCCAAAACATTTTTAATATATATATATATGTATATATATATACATATATATACATATATTTTAAAAACCAATTTATTTCCCCAAAAAAAATAATGTCACGTAGGTTAGTTTTTTCAGCCCCCCAAAAACACTTCCACAAGCATTTAAAATTTTTATTTTTTCATTTGTGATTTCCGGGGTGTTCGAAAAGGGGGGGGGGGGGTTGGACTTCCAGCAAGCATGTGTGGGTGTTAGATAGGGGAATGGAAACGAATGGTTTTGGGAAAAGGGACGATCTGTTGGAGGTGAGCAGGGTAACTTTTTTAAGGGATTCGGGGGAAACCGTTAATTGATTTAGTTGGACTTGAGCCCCGGAAAGGGGAATACAATGCCTGCATTTAAAAAGGATGGGTCTGGGATAGTACAGCTGGGAGGGACAAAATTTCAGCTGTCGTATCTGAGCGCCTGAAAAACAGTGATTATGTATGAGGTGGTGAAAGTGTTGAATGATGATGAAAGTATTTTTTTTTTGGGGTTTTCTTTTTTTTTTTTGGGGCACCCTGCCTTGGTGGGGGGGCGGCCCCCTTGTTGAAAAAAAAAAAAAAAAAAAAAATTGCACGATTTCCGGGGTTCGTTCCGGGGTTCCACTGTACAGTGTAGTAGAGTGGAGTACAGTGTAGTAGAGTGGGTACAGTGTAGTAGAGTGCAATTCTCTTGACCCATCAGTGGTCGATTGGCCCCCTGAGAACTAAGCTTGGCAACCAGTATTTGTTTAAAACCTAATGGACTGTTTTACCGGTTTTTCCCGAAGCCAGTAGCAGTGGGTAAAGTGTATTAGTGTAACAGATTGTAGTAGAATGTAGTGGACTAGAGTGTAGTAGGGGGTAGTGAGTGGGCTGGGGGGGAGTAGTGTAGTGGACTAGAGTCTAGTAGGGTGTAGTGTAGTGGACTAGGGTCCCCGTAGAGGTGTGTAGTGGACTAGAGTCTAGTAGAGGGGTAGTGTAGTGGACCCAGAGTGTAGTAGGGTGTAGTGTAGTGGGGGAGAGTGTAGTAATTTTTGTGGACTAGAGTCTAGTAGAGGGGTGTAGTGGACTAGGGGGTAGTAGAGTGTAGTGTAGTGGGGTAGAGTCTAGTAGAGTGTAGTGTAGTGGACTAGGGGGGTAGTACAGTGTAGTGTAGTGGACTAGAGTCTAGTAAAAGGAATGTAGTGGACTAGAGTCTAGTAGAGTGTGGGGACTAGGGGGCTAGTAGAGTGTAAAAGGACTAGAGTTTAGTAGAGTGTAGTGTAGTGGAATAGAGTGATAGACTCTGCCTACCATGGTTTTGTAGACCCTTGGGGGACATGATAGGGGTCTGTCACCATGGTCCAGAAAAACCCATGGTGTACATGAGAACCCCCCTTCCCCGGTCCCCCAGACCCATGGTGTACATGATAGACTCTGCTTGCCAAGGTCCGGTAGACCCATTTGTACATGATAGATTCTGCATACCATGGTCCAGTAGACCCATGGTGTACATGATGGGGCTCTGCCATGGTCCTGGAACCATAATGTCATGATAGATTCTGCATACCATGGTCCAGTAGCCCCCCTGGTCATGATAGACTCTGCCTACCATGGTCCACTAGACCCATGGTGTGAAGGGATTATTACTCAGTCCTTGTTCAATCTTTAAGCCAAGATGAATCAAGGCTCAGCCCCCTCCTTAGGAAAATTACAAAAATGGAAAAGATAAATAATAACAATGAAGATAAGCACTTTATTTAATAGAAAGCTTTATTAAAATATTAAATACTTTAACATGAATCTCAATTCCTATCTTAACCCTTTTTGGGGGGCGACAGGCCCTCAGGAAAGTGTTCCTGGTGTCGAAAATTTTTGGAAAAAAAAAAATAATAATTTTTTTCATGAAATGATAGAAAACCTTTTCCGATCATAACGCCCCAAAAAAATTTTAAATTTGGGGTCGAAAACAAAAGGGGAAATTTTGTTTTGGGAAGTTAGTGGTAGCCATGACACTTACGCATCCTCGATATTCCCACTTTGAGCCCTATTTTCGACAAATTTAATGTTTCAGTCTCCTAAAATTATAGCTATTTCGCTAGAACTCCATTTCTTCTATCGATTGAGTACAAGAAACCGCCTTTTACCAATTTCATCTACCCAAAATAGTGGTCAGAAAAGGGCAATTTTCCAATTTCACACAAATTTCAAACGATGCCAATTTCAAAATAGGGTCCAGAGTAAACAAGGCAGACATTCCTGGCACTAAAATAACATGTTCTCTGTTCATTAGTCACGTCTCCAGGCCCCTGTTCCATTACTTTTGCTTTTCATTTTGAATTTTTATTCTCACAAAAAATAGAAGATTTACTGTTATGTATACAACTGCATCATTGTAAAAATGGTATAAATAATATCAGAGCACTTGTGCATGAATATAAGACTCGCCAGTTGATGTGCATTGGAGGCATGGTGTGATTTGTTTACTCTTGAACATCGTCAAAAATCTAACATTTTCGCTACTTTGAGCTCAATTCCAAGGTACTTGTCATTGTCATACCAATCAAAATCATCTCTATTTTTGTAATATTTCTTCCATTCTATCAAATGAGACCAAGAAAACGAGAATACATCAATAAATACCATACGAAAATCGACTGCAAAGTCGCTGTTTTAATCGAAAAAAACGGTCAGAGTTTTTTTTCTCAAATTATGCAGTGTGTACTGCTGCAGGATTTTTTTTATACTGCGCACACTGACCACACAGACCCATTCTTTCATATGTATGCCTACCAGACGTTTTCTGCTTAAATTGAGGCCGCTAGAATTTGGGCGTACTAGTACGGCACCAACCCCTGCTCGTAAAATGTACTAGTACGGCACCGACCCCCAAAGGGTTAAAGACAAAATGAAAAATGAAATAGATAAATAATACTTGAATTCAAAGCTAATTTATACAGATGAAAGTTGGTAGATGAACGTGTCGATGTTGTGGACGGAGAAGCTCTGAATTGTTACTTGTTTTCCGAACTCTTGCTGTTGTTGATGAATCGACAGACGTGCCAACCACTTGTCGATGGATGTTTCCACAACCGCTCAGTTGATGGATGTTTCCAAAACCAAGTTGGAAACTATTAGTCCAAGATACCAGGGACTCAGGTGTCGTCCACTTGTGAATAACGTGTAGTTGCCTGGGTTGTTGTTTGGTTCTAGAGGACCCACAGTCGAGTTTTAACCCTTTCAGGGTCAGTGCCATACTAGTACGTTTTACACGCAGGGGTCGGTGCCGTACTAGTACGCGTAAATTCTAGCGGCCTCAAATTAAGCGGGAAATGGCTGGTACGCCTACATATGAAAGAATGGGTCTGTGTGGTCAGTGTGCACAGTATAAAAAAAATCCTGCACCACACACTGCATAATGAGAGAAAAAAAACTGACCTTTTTTTTTGTTTAAAACAGTGACTTTGCAGTCTATTTTCGTATGGTATTTATTGATATATTCTCGTTTTCTTGGTCTCATTTGATAGAATGGAAGATATATTACATAAATAGAGATGATTTTGATTGGTTTGACAATGACAAGTACCTTGAAATTGAGATCAAAGTAGCGAAAATGTTAGATTTTTGACGATGTTCAAGAGTAAACAAATCACACCATGCTTCCAATACACATCAACTGGCGAGTCTATTATTCTTGCACAAGTGCGCTGATATTATTTATACCATTTTTACAATGATGCAGTTGTATACATAACAGTAAATCTTCTATTTTTTGTGAGAATTAAAATTCAAAATGGAAAGCAAAAGTAATGTAAGAGGGGACTGGAGATGTGACTAATGAACAGAGAAGATGTTATTTTAGTGCCAGGAATGTCTGCCTTGTTTATTCTGGACCCCATTTTGAAATTGGCATCGTTTGAAATTTGTGTGAAATTGGCCAAATTGCCATTTTCTGACTACAGTGGAACCCCGACTTACAATGTTATCATCTTACGTTATTTTCGATAACCGATATTTATAACGTAAGAAATTTGATTGTGACTTACGATGTTTGCTTCGTCTACCGACATTCGTACCGGACCTGTCCGCTTGGCGCCCAGCTGAGCGCGCACTCCAGGGAGCGTCAGTGCTATTGTTTACAAGTGAGAGCGACCACCCACCCACACCCACGCATTCATACCAGTATATTGTCATTATTCCACTGTTTTTAGTGCTTGCAACTGCTAAATAAGCTACCATGGGTCCAAGGAAAGATCCTAGTGCTAAGCCTGTGGCAAAGAGGAACAGAAATATATGTACGATAGAAGTGAAGAAGGAGATAATAGAAAAATATGAAAGTGGAGTGCGTATCAGTGAGCTGGCCAGGCTGTATGGTAAACCCTATTCTACCATCGCTACCATTGTGGATAAGAAATATTCAAGTAAAATCAAGGAAGCTGTTGTTGCAAAAGTTGCATCTGTGATCACAAAACACAGACCACAAGTGCTGGAAAATGTGGAAAGGTTGTTGTTGGTGTGGATCAACGAGAAACAGTTAGCAGGAGATACTGTTTCGGAGGGAATAATATGTGAAAAGCAAGGCAGTTGCATGATGATCTCCTTAAGAAAATGCCTGCAACGAGTGCTGAAGTGAGCGAATTTAAAGCCAGCAGAGGCTGGTTTACAAATTTAAGAATCAAGTGGCATACATAGTGTTGTGGGGCATGGTGAGGGAGCCAGTTGTGACAAAAGTGCAGCTGAAAAATATGTTCCTGAATTCCAGGAGTACCTAGAGGCTGAACAATTCCTCCCCAACAAGTGTTTAATTGTGATGAAACAGGCCTGTTTTGGAAGAAAATGCCCAACAGGACCTACATTACTCAGGAGGAAAAGGCACAGCCAGGACATAAGCCTATGAAAGACAGGCTAACTTTGATGCTTTGTGCCAATGCCAGTGGTGATTGCAAAGTGAAGCCTTTACTGGTGTATCTTTTGAAAATCCCGAGTGTTTGGCAGATGCGGTGTCAGCAAGTCTAACTTGTGTGTGATGTGGAAGTCTAACAAAAGGCTTGGGTCACAAAGGACATTTTCTTAGATTGGTTCAATGAAGTGTTTGGCCCCAGTGTGAAGAAATATCTATTGACAATAATTTGCCACTTAAGTGCCTCCTGATAATGGACAATGCTCCTTGTCATCCTCCAAACTTGGTAGAGAAAATTGTGGAGGAGTTTAAATTCATCAAAGTGAAGTTCTTGCCCCCTAATACCACTCCTCTCCTCCAGCCCATGGACCAGCAGGTCATTTCCAACTTTAAAAACTCTATACCAAAGCAATGTTTCAAAAGTGCTTTGATGTGACCACAGACATGAACATAACCCTAAGAGAATTTTGGAAAAACATTTCCATATGCTGCATTGTGTACACCTTATAGGTAAGGCTTGGGAGGAGTGACTACCAGGACTTTGAACTCTGCCGGGAGAAAATTGTGGCCAGACTGTGTCCTAGAGAGGGATTTTGAAGGTTTTGGGGGCTGGCTCGAACCGGGCCTGAGCCTGAGCCTGTTTTGGAAGAAATTGTGGAATTGGGCAAGTCTTTGGGGTTAGAGGTGAGTGGTGAGGATGTGGAACAGTTGGTGGAGGAGCACAAGGAAGAGCTAACCACTGAAGATCTGCAAGAGCTTCAACAGCAACTGGAACAAGAGAGCAGAGGTCAGGACAATGGTTCAGAGGAGGAGGAGGAGGAGGTGGAACAAAATGGAAGAATGTGCCTTCTTCAAGGATTAGGAGATCTGTGCCAAATGGAGTGATGTGCAAGCATTTATGGATGAATATCACCCTAACCATGCTGTTGCAGGCCGTGGGCAACCTGTACAATGACACAGTGGTGTGTCATTTCAGGGATGTGTTAAAGAATCGCCAGACACAGAGCTCCCTGGACAAATTTGTTGTTAGAAAGAGGTCTAGTGACTCTCAAGCTGGTCCTAGTGGCATTCAAAGAAAAAGGGAAGTAACCCCAGAAAAGAACTTACCACCTGCAGTGTTAATGGAAGGGGATTCCCCTTCCAAACACTAGCATACTACTCCACCTTCTCCCCTCCTCCCGTCCTCCACACATCAACAACTCTTCAATAAATGTAAGTGACATGTTATTGTACAATATTTGCATGTGTATTTATGTATTCTTTATTAAATTATTTATTATTTAATGTCCAAAAGTTCTAAAAAATATTTTATTTAACTACTTTTGGAAGTCTTGGACGGATTAAATTTATTTCCATTATTTCTTATGGGGAAAATTGATTCGTTTAACGATTGTTTCGCCTTAAAATATGCCCTCTCTGACGGATTAATATCGTAAGTCGGGGTACCACTGTACTATTTTGGGGAGTTGAAATTGGTAAATGGGCGGTTTCTTGTACTCAATCGATAGAAGAAAGGCAGTTCTAGCAAAATAGCTATGATTTTAGTGGACTGGAACATTGGAATTGGCCAAAATTAGGGCTCAAAGTGGGCGAAATCGCTGATGCGTAAACATCGTCGAGACCAATAACTTCTCGAGAGCATAATTCTGTAAGTTTTCAATCACATTTCATAGTTTTGGTGTCGTTATGATCAGAAAAAAGATTCTCTATCATTTCATAAGAAAAAATTGTTATTATTTTTTCCAAAAAATTTCGACCCTGAGAACGAGTTTCCAAGAAAGCTTGTCGACCCACAAAGGGTTAAAGACTGCAAATGAACGTCTCGTGCTCCATCAGACTCCCTCGGCTTTGTGCCAGATGACCCTAGCTGGCCCAGAAGGCTGTAAAAAAAATCAAAAGACATAATTACTCACCACTCTAATAATCACTCTCATGGTAGGCATAAGTTATTTAAAAGAAATGGTGAGACTTAAACAAATTACTTTACTTTAAGGCAAGGCAGGGCATAGCATAATTACATCTCTAAAATTAATCTAAGAGTGAAGCTCTTACATAAAATAAATTAAGACAGGAGCAGCTGTGAATACTTACAGTGGTGTTGGGAGCGGTCAGTCAAGTGAATATCCCCCTAGCCGAAGCCTCGCACTTCACCTCTCACCCACAACTATCACCATACAGACATTCACACTTTCATTACTCCTATCTATGGACTTTTCCCTCACACATGGTGTATATGATAGACTCTGCCTACCATGGTGCAGTAGACCCATGGTGTACATGATAGACTCTGCCTGCCATGGTCCGGTATACCCATGATGTACAGATAGACTCTGCGTACCATGGTCAAGTAGACCCATGGTGTACATGAAAGACCCCACCTACCATAGTACAGTAGAACCATGGTGACATAGAGACTCTGCCTACCATGGTCCAGTAAACCCATGTGTACATGATAGACCCCACCTACCATGGTCCAGTAGACCCATGGTGTACATGATAGGTTTCCCCCCTACCATGGCCCAGTAGACCCATGGTACATGGTAGACTTCCTACCATGGTCCAGTAGAACCATAGTGTACATGATAGACTCTGCCTGCCATGGTCCAGTAGACCCATTGTGTACATGATTGATCCCACCTACCATGGTCCAAACAGACCCATGATGTACATGATAGAGCCCACCAACCATTGTCCAGTAGACCCATGGTGTACATGATAGAGCCCACCAACCATTGTCCAGTAGACCCATGGTGTACATGATAGACCCCACCAACCATTGTCCAGTAGACCCATGGTGTACATGATAGACCCCACCAACCATTGTCCATTAGACCCATGGTGTACATGATAGAGCCCACCAACCATTGTCCAGTAGACCCATGGGTACATGATAGACTCTGCCTACCATGGTCCAGTAGATCCATGGGTACATGATACTTGCCTGCCATGGTCCAGAGCCCAGGTGTACATGATAGACTCTGCCTGCCATGGTCTGGTAGACTCATGTGTACATGATAGACTTCTGCCTGCCATGGTCCAGTGGACTCATGGTGTATATGATAGACACTGTTAGGTAAAGGACACAAGTTCAACTAATGTGACATTATATTGTGGCAACGCTTTCGCTCTCCAGGAGCTTTATCAAGCCGTTACAAACAATACATGGACACCAAGGGTATATATAGGATTAGTGTGAGGCAAAGTAGTAGTATTACTGGTGGTGGTTGTAGTTGTAGTAGTAATATTAGTAGTATGGTAATATTAGTAGTTGTAGTAGTACAGTGGTCCTCGGTTTTCGTGTTTAATCCGCTTCTGAGGGAGGCACTAAAACTGAAACACATGAAAACTGGAAACCATTTTCCCTAAGAAATAATGGAAATTCAATTAACCGTTCCAGAAACCCGAAGTTTGGAAAAAAAATTGGGGGCCTTAAAGATAGATTTACATGCACAAATGAATGAAATGAATGTGGCACTTACCCTTACTGAAGACTGATGTTGCTGGATGGAAGAGAGATAGGAGGGGAGAGGGTAGAGTCCCTAATTTTTGGAAGGGGAATCCCCCTCCATAAGGACTCTAGGTACCAAGTCCTCATCTGGGGTCACTTCCCTTCTTTGTCTTTTAATCCCACTAGGACCAGCTTGAGAGTCACTGCACACCTGTGGCACTAAATATCTCTCCAGAGAGCTCTGTGTCTGGCGGCTCTTTAAAATGTCCCTAAAATGGGACATGGAATTGTCATTGTAAAAGTAGCCAGCACGGATTGCAACATCTTTGTCATTGTGATGTTCCTCCACAAATGATTGCACCCTACTCCACATTGCACAAATCTCCTTAATCTCTGAAGAAGGCACCTTACATCTCTCTTCCTCCACTGAAGCAATTTCCTCAGATCTGTTTTGTTGTTGTTGCAGCTCAAGCTCTTGCAGCTCTTCAGTGGTTAGATCTTCATTGTGGTCCTCCACCAACTCTTCCACATCCTCTCCATTCACATCCAACCCCATGGAAGTCCCCAATCCCACAATATTTTCCACAACTTCCATAGGCTCCTCAGGGTTAGCTTCAAACCCTTCAAAATCTCTCTCTGGGACACAATCTGGCCACAACTTTCTCCAAGCAGAGTTCATCGTCCTGGAGGTCACTCCCTGCCAAGCTTTATCTATAAGGCCTATGCAATGGAAGATATCGAAGTGACCCTTCCAGAACTCTTTTAGGGTCAATTTAGTGTCATTGGTCACATCAAAACACCTTTGAAACATTGCTTTGGGGTACAGTTTTTTGAAGTTTGCAATGACCTGCTGGTCCATGAGCTGGAGGAGAGGAGTGGTGTTAGGAGGCAAGAACTTCACTTTTACAAATCTGAAATCCTTAGACATTTGGTCGTCCAAGTCTTGAGGATGACCAGGAGCATTGTCCATTACCAGGAGGCACTTAAGTGGCAATTTATTCTCCAATAAATATTTCTTCACACTGGGGCCAAACACTTGATTAAACCATTCCAGGAAAATTTCCCTAGTGACCCATGCCTTAGCATTAGACTTCCAAAACACACACAATTTACTCTTGTCAACACTGTAGTCCCTGAACACTCTGGGATTTTCAGAGTGATACACGAGTAAAGGCTTCACTTTTAAATCGCCACTAGCGTTACCACACAACATTAGAGTTAGCCTGTCTTTCATAGGCTTGTGTCCTCGCATTGCCTTTTCCTCCTGTGTGATGTAGGTCCTCCATGGCATTTTCTTAGAAAAGAGTACTGTTTCGTCACAATTAAACACTTGTTGGGGTTTGAAATTTTCAGCCTCTACATATTTTTTAAAGTCGCGCACAAATTTTTCAGCCCCATCTTTATCTGAACTGGCACTGTACTTTCTACAAGAAAGTACAGTTTCGGTCCTAGTCGGACCGAAACATCGTCGTAAGCTCCTCTCTTTTTTATATGTGCGGGTTGTGTGTGTAGCAATAATATTATTATTATTAGTAGTAGTAGTAGTAGTAATATTAGTTGTAGTAGTAGTAATATTATTCTTAAGTAATATTATTCTTAAGTGTACTTGCGTTGTTCTATTTTTAAGTTTAATTATAGAATCACACTAAATCTTATGAATCCAAACATTGATCCTGATACCAACCTTCTATTAAATGACTTACATGAACCTAACAACAACTGTCAATACTACACAGCAGAACAGGCTAAAACACTACTCAAAGCCAACAATAACATAACTATCTTTAACTACAATGTCAGATCTTTAAGCAAACATTTTGATGACCTCACAGCATTATTAAAACTCTATATTTAAACCTATGAAAGAAGGTGTGATTTATTTGATGACAGAAAAGTTAAAACAAATGTGCTATTTAGGGCTCTTATATCGAGGTCCGCGGCTCCTTTGATCGACTTAAAAAAAAAAAAAAAAAAAAACTTGTGTCTATGGGTTTTATGAATATGTATTCATTATTGATGTGTTTATGAATAGGTGATATGAATAGCTGGTAATTGTTTTAATTCTTCCACGGGTATACGAAGGACTACAGTTATGTATATGACTCTTTGTATCTGTCTGTTCTCACCTAAACGTTGTTGAAAGGTTCGAGTCACATTTCCTGACCCTTGTATGTCTGTATGTGTGTTTTTCTCTATATATGTTTGATCTCTGTATGTACTTAGTGGTGGATATGATAGTATTTCCTTGAGTGATTTTATAAGAAGAAATATGAACCTTACCTCTGCATATCTTTTTGTATGTAAGCAGTAAGGGTAGTGAGTGTATTTGTGTGTGTGTGTGTGTGTGTGTGTGTGTGTGTGTGTGTGTGTGTGTGTGTGTTTGTTTGTGTGACTTATTCACAACGTGTAAACGTAATATAAGCCTAAATGAGTAGGTCTATCTTTTTTGTCTCTTGTGTGTGTGTGTGTGTGTGTGTGTGTGTGTGTGTGTTTGTTTGTGTGACTTATTCACAACGTGTAAACGTAATATAAGCCTAAATGAGTAGGTCTATCTTTTTTGTCTCTTGTCTGTGTGTATATGTGTGTGTGTGTGTGTGTGTGTGTGTTTGTGTGACTTATTCACAACGTGTAAACGTCACTTGGTCTCTCTGTATGCATATATTTTTGCAAATAACAATACATATCTGTGTGATGTGTAGAGAGGTAAAATGGGCCTAAATGAATCAGTCTGTCTTTTTGTCTCTTCTGTGTGTGTGTGTGTGTTTGTTAGTGACTTATTCACAATGTGTAAACGTCACTTGCTCTCTCTGTATGCATATATTGTTGCAAATAACGATACATATCTGTGGGATGTATAGAGAGGTAAAAATGGGCCTAAATGAGAAGTTTAATGACTAACGGTTTTTTTTAAAATATGTACGTTTGACTATGTGTCAATCATTGTTTGGAAGACCTGTGTGTTTCCATCAATAGGCCTATTTCTTTTAAACCTTTGCTTTGAAAGGAAACATGGAATCTGGCAAATTTAAAAAAAAAATGCAAAATTTTTTATATTAAAGTCCAGGGTTTATTCCTGACCCCGGCAATGAGATTCGCTCCTCTCATCGCCTGGCAATGGCGACAACCCGAAGGGTTTTCTTAAACTCACTACAGGCCAGTATGTCCATCATTGCCCTCACTGAAACCTGGCTAAAGCCTCATACTACAGATATCTATGCCATTCCTGGTTACACAGCCATACACAATTGTAGGCAAGACCAACAAGGAGGTGGCACAGCTATGTTATACTCAGACCATCTTGAATGTATTAACAATACATGCACAAGAGATGAACATGGAGAATATATAATAGCTAAGTTTAAATCCAAATACCTACAAAAACCTCTCACAGTTATAAACATCTATAGATTACCACAGTCAAACATTCAGCAATTTAGTGAAAAATTAGGAAGTATGATTACTGATGCACACATGAACAAAGACCACTTAATCCTCACAGGAGACTACAATATAAACCTCCTACAAGATCAGGACCCACAAGTAACTGAATTCACAGACACAATGAGCAACTGCTTACTGCTCCCGACAATAACAAAACCTACAAGAATCTCTGAGACCTGTGCCTCTCTATTAGACCATATCTGGACTAACACCATATCCCCATTAAAATCAGGCATAATCACAGACAATACCACAGACCACTACCCAACCTTTCTCATAACTAATCTCGGAAAATTACCACTAGAGACTACTAAAGTTACCTTCAGACTACATAATGAGACAGCTATAAATAACTTTATAACAGCTATGACAAACACTGACTGGCAAACAGAAATAGACAACTTCCCAGATACTGACTTATGTATTAATAATTTTCTTAAAAAGACCCAATACCTCTATAATAAGCATTGCCCTAAAAAAACTAAACAAATCACAGCTAAAAGATTAAATAGTCCATGGCTAACCCCAGCATACTTATTACAATATTGCCATATTAATTACAGAGCTATGGGCAAACCCGATTACTCGACCTGTTATTCTAAGGGAACCTGCTCTCATAACCAATAATGCAATACCGTAATAAAATAATAAAGGTTTTTGTCCGGGTATAAAATAAATACAGAGACAATAGCTTATAAATATATATATTTCTTTTACTAGTAAAATGCGTATATAAAGAATATAGTACAATCTCTGTACAACATATAAAAACAAAAGCATGATCTTTGGTACAATAGATAAGCGTAATAGTTTTGTACTATAGTAACAATAATATAATTGTTGAACGACTATGCTGAACTCGTGTCACACGACACCACAACAATGTAACAGACATCACAATAACTGTTACCAGACATATCAAACTCAATGACAAGACATGTTTCATACCACATGTCACCAGACATTAACACATGTCACCAGACATTAACACATGTCACCAGACATTAACACATGTCACCAACTGTCACACGACACTACGCCCCTATGTCTCACACTTCGTGTTAACCCTCCATCTCTCTGTGTGAATACACCCTTTCCCGTTGTAACATGCACTCGCTACTTGTGTCAACTGACACCCTTGTCCGTGTCACACGACACATATCACATCTCTCCGTGTCTCCACCGACACCCTTTTCTCTGTGTTACAGCGCCCCGCTCAAGTCGTGCCCTTTCGACACCTCCGTCGTTGGTTCACATTATGTCAGACCAGCGGCGTGTCTCACGTGACAGAAGTCACACGAGCCATCTGAGTCACTGCGGGTCATCGTGTGGCCACAGCCAGCACTGAGTCCAGTATGGTAGCTGGGGTACAGGCTCTCCTCAGCTCGATGTAAACCATACTGCAATACTGAGTAGAAAGGCAGACGGATACCACGTTACTCAGTCAGACGTTGATCATACTGCGAGTAGTAGGCAGGCTGAAACAACGTTACTCAGAAGAGTCGTTGATCATACTGTCTTTATGCCAGGTTCCAACCCCTGACATAAACTATGGTGACGTCACACCGGGCGCTGCAGCCCAGTAATACTGGACGTGCAGTGCCCAAATGGTTCGTCAACCATTCAGCCCAATTACCTTGTTCAGGGTTTCGCAACAATACTCAAATCCATTAATATAAAGCACCTATATGAAAAACAGTACAGAATGGGACAAATAACAAGAGAACAAACAAAACGCTACTCATCAAACCTAACGAGTCTGATTAGAAGGTCAAAAAAATTGTACTATGAGAACAGATTACATAACTTAAGAGGTGATATAAAAAAGACCTGGAAAACCCTATCTGAAATTCTAGGAACCAAAAAGATATCCACAAACAGAACAATCAAGCTAACAAAACCAGATGAACCCCTACTCCCACCTATTGAAACAGCAAACAAACTCAATGATTTCTTCTCCACCATAGGAAAAAAGCTGGCAAGCAAAATCCCAAGTTCAAACACTCCACCTAACGACTATCTCACTGGCACCTATCCGAACACCAACCCAATAGAAGTTTCACTTATAATCAACACATTAAAAAACAAAGCAGGTGACCTAAATAACTTACAAAAAAGCCTCTCAAGTTCACTCACCAATTATTGCAACACTCTATAACAAATCCATCGAATCCTCTACCTTCCCATCAATACTCAAAATAGCGAGGGTCACCCCAATACATAAAGGAGGAGATCAAACAGGCCTGAATAACTACAGGCCGATATCTAACTTACCCCTTCTCTCCAAAATCTTTGAAAAATTACTTCATAGACAAATATATTCCTACCTCACCTCCAACAATGTACTCAACCACTGTCAATTTGTATTCAGGCCTAATAAAAATACAAATGATGCCATTATACACATGTTAGAAATAATTTACACCGCCCTTGAGAAAAAAGAAATCCCAGTGGAATCTTCATTGATTTACCTAAAGCTTTTGATACAGTCGACCATGATCTGTTACACCTAAAATTATCACACTATGGTATAAGAGGACACTCCGTCAACTACCTAAAATCATACCTTAGCAACAGAAACCAATATGTGTACACAAATGGAGCTAGCTCCACCGCACAAACTATTACCGTAGGTGTCCCACAGGGAAGTGCTCTTGGCCCACTACTCTTTCTCATATACAATAACGACCTATCAAATGCATCTCAACTACTCAAACCCATACTTTTTGCAGATGACACTACATACGTTATCTCACACCCAAGCCCAGACATACTAGCCAACACTGCAAATACTGAATTGCAGAAAATATCTACCTGGATGATGACCAACAAACTTACTCTCAATATTGATAAAACATATTTTATCCAGTTTGGGAACAGAGCTACAAACGCACCACTTAACATAATGATAAACGGGTCCCCTATCACAAAACTCACAGAGGGAAAATTCTTGGGAATCCATCTTGACAGTGGCCTCAAATTTCAGACACATATACAACAAATTTCCAAGAAAGTCTCAAAGACCGTGGGAATACTATCCAAGATACGGTACTATGTTCCACAACCAGCTCTCCTTACCCTATATCACTCACTCATTTACCCCTACCTTACCTATGGAATCTGTGCATGGGGCTCTTCATCAATAACTCATCTCAGACCACTAATAACACAACAAAAAGCAGCAGTTAGAATAATAACACATTCACACTCCAGACAACATACTCCACCAATATTCAAAAACCTAAACTTACTCACCATACAAGACATCCATACTTTTTACTGTGCCTATTACATACATAGAACACACTATGCAAATATTAACCCACCACTCAAACTTCTTACCAATTTTAACAGGACACATGACCATAACACTAGACACAGATCACTCCTCGATGTTCCCCGTGTCCATCTAACACTATGTAAAAACTCAATGCATATAAAAGGCACGAAAATTTGGAATTCATTACCTGTCATTGCCAAAGAAACCCTGCCTGTACCCCAATTCAAAACGATGCTAAAAAACCACCTTCTCACCCAAACCTAAGTGCTCAATATCAAACATTCCCAACAAAGTAGAATAATCACTTACTGTAAAACCCTGACTAATCACTTAAATGTAAAAACCTGTTATGAATAATACATACTAAGCTAACTATTTCCATAACATTTACATTATAATGACCACGTAAACTGTAACTGCAATGCAATTAATTGTTTTAAATTGTTATCTCACTCAATTAGTTGCATTGCTACAACTAATTGATATGTTCAACTTATAATCAAACTTTATAACTTAGATATGCAATTATAGTTATTTTATAAATTATCAACCATAACTTTTTACAATGTAGTCTATAATTAAGTAGTCCTAAGAATGCCCGCAATGCACAGCATATTAGGGTCTTTTGGCATGTACATCTCATCAATAACTATGTATCTTGTCTACCCAACCATGTATCATTGTACCATGTCTCAAAGTATTATTATTAATATTAGTTGTAGTAGTAGTAGTAATATTAGTTGTAGTAGTAGTAGTAGTAATATTAGTTGTAGTAGTAGTAATATTCATTGTAGTAGTAGTAATATTAGTTGTAGTAGTAGTAATATTAATTGTAGTAGTAGTAATATTAGTTGTAGTAGTAGTAATATTAATTGTAGTAGTAGTAATAATATTAATTGTAGTAGTAGTAATAATATTAGTTGTAGTAGTAGTAATATTAATTGTAGTAGTAGTAATATTAGTTGTAGTAGTAGTAATATTAATTGTAGTAGTAGTAATATTAGTTGTAGTAGTAGTAATATTAGTAGTAGTAGTAATATTAGTTGTAGTAGCAGTAATATTAGTTGTAGTAGCAGTAATATTAGTTGTAGTAGCAGTAATATTAGTTGTAGTAGTAGTAATATTAGTTGTAGTAGTAATATTAATAGTAGTAGTAATACAGTGGTACCCCGACTTACGATGGTCCCCAAACACACCCTTTTATGTAAGTTGATTTTTTTAAATGCTTTTGTAAGTGTAATTTTGGGGGTCTAAAAGGACTAGTCTATTTTACATCATTTCTTATGGAGATAAATTCGTTTGGTAATGGCACTTGAACAGCATTCTGGAATGAAAAAATATCGTAAGTTGGGGTACCACTGTATTAGTTGTAGTAGTAATATTAGTTGTAGTAGTAATATTAGTTGTAGTAGTAGTAATATTAGTAGTAGTAGTAATATTAGTTGTAGTAGTAGTAATATTAGTTGTAGTAGTAATATTAATAGTAGTAGTAATATTAGTTGTAGTAGTAATATTAGTAGTAATATTAGTTGTAGTAGTAATATTAATTGTAGTAGTAGTAATATTAATTGTAGTAGTTGTAGTAGTAGTAATATTAGTTGTAGTAGTTGTAATATTAGTTGTAGTAGTAGTAATATTAGTTGTAGTAGTTGTAATATTAGTTGTAGTAGTAGTAATATTAAATGTAGTAGTAGTAATATTAGTTGTAGTAGTAATATTAGTTGTAGTA
>WNWK01026448.1:0-27379 GCA_009830355.1 Cherax destructor | reverse complement strand
TGTGGCTGACTACAGGTGTGTGTGTATGGGGGAAGAGAGAGAGAGAGAGAGAGAGAAAGAGAGAGAGAGAGAGAGAGAGAGAGAGAGAGAGGGGTGTGTGTGTGTGTGTGGTGAGTGTTCCCCCCTTTCCCCAAAAAAAACACCCCCCAAAAAAGGAAGGATCTATAATTCTCCTTATGGAGGGTTTAAAAGGCCCAAAATTATATATTGGAGTTTAAAATGTAATCAAGATAAAAAACTGAAAATAAATAAATTACGGTCTCCCCTTTTTTTAAATTTTTGTTTTGGCGGGATTGTACGTGGCTAAACCGAAACGTGGCGGGGACCGTATTTAGGGGGGGGCCCAGGGGGGTGGCGAGGACCGTATTTACTTTTGGGGGGGACCGCATTCCCATGTAAAAAACCCCAAAAAGAATGAAATCTCAATGAATATAGGGGGAAAGAGTGTATGTCCCCAGGTAATTCATCTGTGTATATTCACCGTGAGGAGTATGTCCCCAGTGATATTTACTGTTATTATTCGTATATATAACCGCGAAGAGGTTTCCAACAACCAGGGGGGAATCTTTTTTGTACATACAAAAAAAGGGGGTAAATTTGTCACTGTGTGTTCATCATGAATCCCCCAAAAAGATGGATCTCTCAATGTAAATTCGGAAATACCTCCCCGTGGCTACCCCCGTGAAGATTGTGTTTTAATATTTTTTAAAAAAATGATTTTCAAATTAAATTTCCAAAAAATTTATTATATATATATATATATATATATATATATATATATATATATATATATATATATATATATATATATATATATATATATATATATATATAAGGGAAGGTATCTCTCAGTGTATTTTGATAAAATTTATATCTCTAAAGTTATATATGATGGAAAGCGTTTTCCCCAGTGTATATATGATGGGAAGAGTGTATCTGTGTATTTTTTTTGGAAAGTGTTCTCTAAGTGAATGAGAAAACCCCTTGAATGTATATACAAAAGTGGGATGTATTCATTATATATGCACCAAAAAATTTTGGTCTGTGTGTATACACCGAGACAATAAAAAAATTTTTATGTACCCCAAAGGGGAATATTCTAAAAGGTTTTCCCAACTGATGTTAATATCTTTTAGAAAAAGGGAAAAATAAACACATAAGCAGTATAAGGGATCCTTTATTGACAACTTTCCAAGTCTGACGACTAAGAAATGCCGTTTCAACACCAAATTTACACAACCATTTAATCCAAAAAACCAAAAGACTCATCGCCAGAAAAAAAACCCCGCAATACCGAAGAATCTAGATCATCACTATCTTTATCCAAAACCCCGGGGGCTTTACAAAGGAACCGTGTAATGGTTAAAAAAGGTTTAAAAACCCCCATTTGGGGGATCTTTTTAAAACCCGGCCACATTTACCCCAGTCCTAAAAAAGGGGGAAGTGAAAAACGGGGGGGGTGGGGGTTTCAGGCCCTAAAAATTTAGACGATGGCAGCCTAATCTTGAAAGAAAAACCTTGACAGAAACCTTTATCTTAACAGCCCTCTGCTCCTGCAACTCTTTACTTAAAAGGGATTTCTTCGTTTTCTTTCCCTTTTCCCCGATACTTCCACTTTTCTGTACACCCCATATGCTGCACCCTCCGTCTAAGTTAAAGGCCTCCTCAATCTTTTTCTTTTAAATTTATCTCCTTTGGTTAGGGGAAAATTCCCGACAGGGCTTCCCCGTGGGAAACGTTTTCAAAAAGATACCCAAGTGTTAATGTGCCCCAATTTCCAACTCGGGGGGTTTTCTGAACCATTCATTCACATCCTGTCTGACACGCAACATCTTGGTATCTTAATACAGGGGGGTTTTTCGCTTGCCCCCTTTCCCTTTGGGGGACCTACTTCCACATTGAAAAATTTACACCTCCCTACTGCTGCACCTCTCCTGTCTACAGTTTTGGTTCCCCTGCCTATGCTGTTATTCTATTCAAGATTGATGGACTGACAACATCGTCTGAAGATTGGGGGGCCTGACAACCCACACTCCCCCCTTTTTTCACGATTCCCTTTGTATGGACTGATGAAGCCACTGTGTGGCAAATTTTTTCAATAAAAAAAATCCCAAGTGTTGCATATGTGTCTAATTTAATAAAGAATTTGCCAAGAAACTTCTTAAAACCTTTTTCCCACCTGAACTCAAAAATGGTAAAGCAGGTCCTTTGTCAAAAAATTTTTTTCATCCACATTTTAAAAAAAATCAGTTTTATGCCCCTTTTTAAATTCCTTTATATACTTGGTTTTTAGGTGGTTTTTGGAAAAAGCCCCCGCGGGGGGGGCAAAAAAGGTACTTATCCATTTTTTTTAAATTTTTAGATTTTTCCAAAGGGTTTTTTTAAAAATTGGGGGCCCCGTTTGTATAAACCCAAAAGTGTTCTTAACATATAATGAATGGTTTCAAGGAAACCAAAAAGTTTTTTTAAAAATTTTAAAACCCCCAATTGCACTTTTACAAGATTAAATAAATTTTTTGAACATCACCACAAAAAAACCCGATTACCCAAAATTTCAAATTCCCTTTTAAAAAAAAAATTTTCTCTTTTATTAAAAAATGTGAACCCTGTTTGAAAGTTTTTTTCAAATATCCAAAATTTTTTATTTCAATAATAACGGGGTTTTTCTGAAAACCAAAAATTAAAATTATTTTTTTTTAACAGAAAATTTTTTTTTGATTTAATAAAAAATTTTAAATTTTAAAATTTTTAAAATTATTAACAGGGGATATACCGGGGTTAAAAACCCCGTTTCTTCGGTTAACTCAAAACCCCAAAAATAAATTTAGAACATATAACCTTTTTATTTTATTGAGGAAAATTTTAACACCATCGCCAAAAAAAAGGGCCGGAGGAGGGATTTACCCAAACTTAAAACCTCCTTAAATTTCCTTTTTTTTGGATGATGAACCCCCTTTTTGTGGAAAATTTTCAAAAAGAACAATGTTGCATATGTGTCAAAATTTTAAAACCTTTTTCTAACCCACACAAACCCAAAACAAGTCTCCCAAAAAAGAAACAAATAAAAAAACAAGTCTCAAACACCCCCAAAAAACCCAAAAAAAAAAAAAGAAAAGCAAAAAAAAGCCCCGCAATAAAAAACTCCACCCAAAAACAAGTCCAAAACTACCCAAACAAGTCTCAACACACAAAAAAACAAGCCCTAAAACACACCAATCAAACAAGTCTCAACACACCAATAAAACAAGTTAAACACAGCAACAAAACAAGTATCAACACAGCAACCAAACAAGTCTCAATACAGAAACCCAAAAAAATTTTCCCCAACCCCCCAAAACCAAAAAAGTTCAATCACCAATTTTAAACAAGTCCAACACACCAAAAAAACAAGTCCCAAAACACCAACCAAACAAGTCCCCAACACCCAACCAAACAATTTTCCCAACACCCCCAAAAAATCCCCAACATCAACCAAACAATTCAAGCACACCAACCAAACAAGTCTCAACCCCCCAAAACCAAACCAGTCTCAACACACCAAAAAAAAAATTTCAACCCCCCAAAACCAAACTTTTTCCCAACCCCCAAAACTAAAAAGTCTCAACCCCCCAAAACAAACATGTCTCACTCGAGTCCATGTCATTTTAGCCCCATGTATATTTAAATTGTGTTTTTAATGATTTAAAATAACATGCTAAAACCCCAAATATTTAATTATTTGCATAGTTTTGGGGGTTTGTAAATTAATTATATTGGTTATGGCTTTCATGTGTCTTTGGCAAACTTTTGACTCGAGTTTTTTTTGTAAGCAAATGTTTAAAAATGAGAATGAAATAGATATGACTGTTTGCTAGAAATGCGGGGGGTGGGGAGATAAAATTAACATTAAATTTATATTAGCTGGTGTACTTTAAATTATACAAATGCGTAAAAATTGTACAGAACTTTGAGGTAGATCACAGACTATATTTTGGAGATTTATTGTGCCTTTTTTCTGGGGAAGGGATGTGTCTTGAGTCAGTTTGGGAAGTATTATTTATTCAATCTAAAGGGAAAATGTCACGTCTGTCAGTGTAATGAATGACTATGTCTGTTAGTCTGTGGAACGATGGGGTTTTTTCTTACAACTTGAAGGAAGGGTATCTCTGTGTCTTGAGGGTTTTTTTGTCTGGTGGGAATTGGTTCAGTCACATTATGAAAGGGTTTGTCCGTTTGTTAATTTAACATATATATATATATATATATATATATATATATATATATATATATATATATATATATATATATTTTTTTTTTTATATATATATATATATATATAGGAAGGAGGGCAGCTTCGCTCCTTCAGTGCCCTGGTGATGGACCAGGTGCTTCGACTCCTTCAATTTCCCCAGTGATGGGGCCGGGGGCTTCAGCTCCTTCAGTTCGCTCTTTGGTAGTGCCTGATTATCGGAGCTTTTTTTTCCATGGATGGAGTAAAAATTGGGTTGGGGTTTTTTTGTTTGTGAGATTGGTTTAGGGTTTGGGGGGGACCTGCCTAGTGTGGGGCGGTTGGCCTGCTGCAGTGTTACTTCCTTCTGTAATATTATGAGAGGGGTTAGTTTTTAGCGGGGCTTGGAGGATTGTGAAGGCTTGAGGGTTGTGGGAAAGGGTTTCTTGGTGCCGCTGGGGATGGGATGGGCAAATATTTTTTTTCGTGGGTTGGTTTTGACATGGACATGCCTAGTGTGGCCAAGTAGGCCTGTTCCCCGTGTTCCCCCCTTTTTTATGTTCTTATGTTCTTATGAGTCCCAGAAGTCAGAAAAAGGGGAAAAATTTTTCCCTCATTATATGTTTGTTCCCATAGGCTCAGAGACCCTTGGCTCATGGGAAAAGAGTGCATCAAAAACCTTAAGGAGCTGGGCAAAAGACTCAACAGGGTAACTAGGGATCCCAGGGCAGTTAGTTTTCTGTTCCAGCAACTCAGCTCTGCTGTTCAGAGGGGTAACATGCTGTATTCTGGGCACGTGCCCCAGCTCGGGGGATTGGATGAGATTTTTTTTTTATAACCAGTGACAAACATGTAACATTATGTACTAGACATGTATTTTTCCCCCTCTTTTACTGTATATTAAACTTTATATTTACAATGTATCTCTTAAATCTGTTGCTTTAAAAACCCCAGGTTCAATGGCCTGTTAACCTGAGAGTAAAAGGGTTGGGGCAAGAAACACAGTGAAAAAAAATTTGAATTTGTATTTCCTTCAAGCAGTTATGAAATATAAGACTTTTTTTTTTTTCCTTCACCAAGCAGTTATGAATATATAAGACTTTTGTCTTTTCCTTCACCAAGTAAAAACAAAGGGTTTTTTCCCTATGTACACTATATACAAAGAAGTAGTGTTTGTTGGCCCAGTTGTCTAGGCTAAGCGGGAGCCAAAAAACAGACAACTTTCCACAACCAGCTCTATGCAGGGAAATTTCCCAAAAAAAACCGATGGAAACCACGTCACCTTTGTCATTGTTAAACTCACATTTTAATTGGGGTGAACCGAAAATCGTTGATTTGATGATGGGGGGCCCCCTCACCAAACCCTTAATGATGGTTCGCTGGTTGGAGGAGCCTTGGGGGTGTGTTTAAATGCCCCCAATAAAGGTTACATACTCTTTGCATGCAACATGTACCATATTATGTAATAAAATATCCTTAAATTTTTAAAAAAAAAAATGGGGTGGTGGGGGGAAATGGAATATTCAAATGGCTTCAGGAAGAAATCCAAATATTCTTCCTTGAAGCCTTTTTATCCACTTCTCCCAGGCTATGGGTTCCCAAAAATTTGTACCAGAGGTGGACCCCATCCTATATATATATATATATATATATATATATATTTTATATATATATATATATATATATATATATGTGTGTGTGTGTGTGTGTGTGTGTACTCACAAATTGTATACCTAATTGTGGTTGCAGGTCGGGGACTCAGCCCCCTGGCCCCGCCTCTTCGCTTCTTGCTACTGGGTCTCTGCTCTCCCTGCTCCATGAGCTTTATCATACCTTTTTTTAAAAAACTATGTATGGTTCCTGCCTCCACTATATCTTTCTCTAGTCCATTCCATTTCCCCCTGACTACTCTGTGGCTGAAGAAATTTTTCCTGACATCCCTTTGACTCATCTGAGTCTTCAGCTTCCAGTTGTGTCCCCTTTTTTTTCTGTGTTCCCTCTCTGAAACAACCTGTCATATCTACCTTGTAAATTTCCCCCAGTTTTTTTGTATGTCGTTATCATGTCTCCTATGACCCTTTTTTTTCCTCCAGTGTTGTTAGTTCTATTTCCCTCAATCTTTCTTCATAAGACAGCCCCCTGAGTTGTGGAACTAACCTTGCCAAAACCTTTTTGCACTTTCTCTAGTTTCCTTACGTGCTTGACCAGGTGTGGGTTCCAGACTGGTGCTATTTCTAGTAGGGGCCCTGACGTACAGGGCCCCCCCAGTGTCTTGAAGGGTTCCTTTTAGGTAACGGAACGCTAACCCTAAGGTTTCCCAGTCGCCCATATGCTGCCGAGTTTCTGGTTGATGTGTGCCTCCGGAGACGTGCTTGGCTTTTCCTCACTCCAAGGTCTTTCTCATTTGCCGGGGTTTTTGTAGCCTTTGTCCCCCAGCCTCTGTCAGCGGTCTTCTTTTTTGTGTGTGTGTGTGTGTGTGTTTTGTGTGTGTGTGTTTTTAAAAAAGGGGTTCTGCAACATATGAAACTGGAATTAAGTTTTTTTAAAAAAAGAATACAAACCAAATAGACAAAATGGAATAATAAAGAATTTTTTAAAAGGAAGGTCTTGGAAGCTATAATAAAACGGCCTTGAAATTATCATATGAAGCGGCAGCACTGGACACTGTTGGTCCTTTACTGGGTGTGGCATCAGGGACTCTTGACGCAACCACTTGAAGTTTCTGGCTCTTAGTTACATTTTCCCGTAACTACCTTTTTAAAAAAAATTTTGGTGGCGAACAAGCTATTCATTCAGTACCAGTGTTACACAACATAGTGTATCTGGTCCATTGTTTTTTTGGGAAAAACTATGTTTATGAACCTTCTTGATCTCATTCTAGAATCCCTGTCTTTTCAGATGACCGTACTCTATCATTTCTTATATAAGACAGGGGATGCCTTCCTTTTTCCCGGGATGTTTTTGCTTCATCTCATCTGTCACTTCTGGACTAGACAGATAACCGTGCAAAAAGGGGGTTTAACAGTCATCAGTTTCGTTGCCTTTGTCATCTTAGCGAGCTTCAACATCGAAGAAATGTAGGTGGTTTTTGGCTGTACCTGGACCTGGAGTTACCTAGAGAGGGTTTCCCGGGGGCAACGCCCCAGCGGCCAGGTCAAAACTAAACCATCAAAAAAAACCCCACCTTCCCCCTTCTGGTCGTCGAAAAAATGTTTGGTTGAATAAGACGGAGAGCAAGTAGTGTCCCGGGCACTCCGACAGCATCTTATTCAACATCACTCCATTTTTACTCATTCATATCTAGAAAGACTCGAGTTTGGAACTTGTTTATACAACATTTAAACATTAATGAAGTCAATTGATCAATTTAAATTTAATTTTTTCTAGTTACTACCTCATCCTCTTTCCTATTTGTATATTTCTTAATCAAAAATTTTTTTTAAAAAATGTTTGGGGAAAAGGTTATGAAAATTATTAATTTTAAATAAAAAAACATATAACCGAGGAATATAATCCCCATGACGTAAATAAAAAAATTAGATATATTAAATATGTAAATAAAAAAAATCCAAGACCTCTCCCAGAATATTATTTTGGTTAAAAGGCCATTTCGATAAAGGTCTATCTCCTGGAACGGATTACGGCAAAACCGAGGATCCACTGTACAGTGGGCCCCGAATCACATGGGTCGTAGGCTTCTCCCAGATCACATAAGTCGTAGGCCTCTCCCAGATCACATGGGTCGTAGGCCTCTCCCAGATCACATGGGTCGTAGACCTCTCCCAGATCACATGGGTCCCTAGGCCTCTCCCAGATCACATGGGTCGTAGGCCTCCCCCAGATCACATGGGTCGTAGGCCTCTCCCAGATCACATGGGTCGTTTGGCCCTCCCAGATAACATGGGTCGTAGGCCTCTCCCAGATCCCCAAAGGGGGTTTGGGGGAGGAATTTAAGTAAATAAATGCAATGTAATGGAAATGCAGTAAAACAATCAGGCCACTTGAATAATATAGATTGTGACAAAATACTAAAAGTATCAGAAGAAGAAGCAAGGTTATATGAAAATAAACTGAAAAGAACATCATATTTAAAGAAATTGTGAGAAACTGGCACTACACTGACAATCCCCCTCCCCCCGAACTCTCACACTACACTGACGAACTCTCACACTACACCCAGAACTCTCCCCTACACTGACGAACCCCACACTACACTGACCAACTCTACACTACAGTAACGAACTCCCCCCTCACTGACGAACTCTCACACTACACTGACGAACTCTCACACTACACTGACGAACTCTCACACTACACTGACGAACTCTCACACTACACTGACGAACTCTCACACTACAGTAACGAACTCTCCCACAGTAACGAATCTTCCACTACACACAAACTCTTTCACTCATGACGAACTCTAACACTACCTGACGAACTCTCCCCTGGGGCGAACTTTCACGCTACACTGACGAACTTCACACTACACTGACGAACCCCCCTCACTGACGAACTCCCCTACACTGACGAACTCTCCCCTACACTAAAAAAACCCCAACTACACTGACGAACTCTCACACACAGTAACAACTTTTCCCTCTACATGACAAACTTTTCCCCAGCGAACTCAACACTACACTGACGAACTCTCACACTACACTGACGAACTCTCCCCTACACGACGAACTCTCACGCGCACTAGAACTGCCCACTACACTAACAACTCACACTACAGTGATGAACTCTCACACTACACTGACGAACTATCACACTACACTGACAAACTCTCACACTACACTGACAAACTCTCACACTACACTGACGAACTCTCACACTACACTGACGAACTCTCCACTCAGGGGCGAACTCCACCACACTGACGAACTCCCCCTACGACGAACTCACGCTACACTGAAGAACTGTCACGCTACACTGAAGAACTCTCACACTACACTGACGAACTCTAACACTACACTGAAAAACTGTCACACTACACTGACGAACTGTCACACTACAGTTATTAATTCTCACGCTACATTGACGAACTCCCCCCACTGACGAACTCACGCTACACTGACGAACTCTCACACTACACTGACGAACTCTCCACTACACTGACGAACTGTCACACTACGTGTTTAAATTTATCACGCTCATTGACAACTCCCGCTCACTGACGAACTCTCACGCTACACTGACGAACTCCACACTACACTGACGAACTCTACACTCCTGACGAACCCCCGCTCCCTGACAAACTCTCACCACGCAAACTCTCTCGCTACACTGAAAAACTCTCACACTACAGTGACGAACTCTCCACTCACTGACAAACTCTCCACTCCTATGAACTCCACTCTACATGACGAACTCTCACACTACACTGACGAACTCTAACTACACTGACGAACTCCCACTACACTGAAACCTCACACTACACTGACAAACTCCCCGCTACCGCAACCCACTACACTGACGAACTCTCACACTCATGACGAACTCTCCTCTACACTGACGAACTCCACTACACTGACGAACTCTACGCTACACTGACAAACTCTCACGCTACACTGACGAATTCTCAATTTCAATATAAAGCGGTTGTTAAAGCACCTAAAAAAATACATAAACAAGTATGAAAATGTCAAAGAATAACTAGAAAGTGGCCCCCAGGTTAACAAACGGAACTGAACTATAAGACCGCCTAAAGGGCACACCAGGCTGATGGAGGAAAAAGGAAACCATGATAACATGAAATTAGAATGGAATGGGGGGGAAAACAAGAAAGGAAGGATGTAGATAGGAGTGAGAGAAGTTCAGATGAAAAAAAGGGGAAACCCTTTAAAGCAGGAAAGATTGAAAGGGGGGTAAGGCAAAAGTGGGCGGTCGGGAAAAATGAAAGGGGTGAGCATTTTGTGGGGGGTGTGGAGAGAGGGAGGAGAGAGAGAGAGAGAGGGAGAGGAGAGAGAGAGAGAGGGAGGAGAGAGGAGAGAGGAAGAAAACTGGGAATTGGAGGAAGAAGGGTTGGAACGTGGAAGATGAACTCGGAATCTCAGAAAAAAAAATATGCTCAAAACAGTGAGTTTAATATCTTTTTAAAACCCCCCTTCCCACATGTGGGTGGTAGTCACTCCATTCCCATAGTGGGGTGGTAGTCCTCCATTCCCATAGTGTGGGTGGTAGTCACTCCATTCCCTAGTGGGGGTGGTAGTCCTCCATTCCCTAGTGTGGGTGGTAGTCACCCCCTTCCCATGTTGGGGGGTGCCCCTCATTCCCATAGTGTGGGTGGTAGTCACTCCTTTCCCCAAAGTGTGGGTGGTAGTCCTCCATTCCCATAGTGTGGGTGGTAGTCATCCATTATAGTGTGGGTAGTATCCCCTATTCCCATAGTGTGGGTGGTAGTCCTCCATTCCCATGGTGTGGGGGGTGTCTCCATTCCCATAGTGTGGGTGGTAGTCACTCCATTCCCATAGTGTGGGTGGTGCCCCCCCTTTCCCATAGTGTGGGTGGTAGTCACCCCATTCCAATAGTGTGGGTGGTAGTCACTCCTTCCCCCATAGTGGGGGTGGTAGTCATCATTTATGTGTGGGTGGTAGTCACTCCTTCCCATAGTGTGGGTGGTAGTCACTCCTTCCATAGTGTGGGTGGTAGTCACTCCATTCCCATAGTGTGGGTGGTATTTCCCCCTATACCTATAAAAGGGTGGTAGCCACCCCATACCAAAGTGTGGGTGGTAGTCCCCCCACCCCCAAAATGTGGGAGGTAAAAAAAGATTACAGGGACACAATGGGCCCGGTTACCTCAACATTACAGGGGAAATAATGGGTCCAGAACTGTACCTCAACATTACAGAGGTACATAATGGGTCCGGGGACTGTACCTTAACATTACAGAGGTACAAATGGGTCCAGGGATTTACCCCCAACATTACAGGGGTACATAATGGGTCCAGAGACTGTACCCCCTTTACAGAAGTACATAAGGGGCCCCGGGGTTCCTTAACATTCGGGTACTAATGGGTCCAACGGGCCGCAAAGTGCTGACAACTAAACAACTTACAGTGATAATGTTTTCTTACGTAAATCGGGTTTAAAAAAGTGTAACAAGTTATTTTGAACTTTTTCGTCAAAAAAATATTAGTGTAGCCTTTGTGGTTTTGAATTATTTATATAACCTTATATTTTAGGAAGGTACGGTTGAATTTAAACAAACTTCAGTGTTTATGAGTTATTTACAACGGGGGAAAATCAGGGTATTTTTCAGAATTGTTGGTAATATAACACTGTGGATACAATACCCTTTATATTTCTTAAACAATTCTAAGTGAGTTGTGTCTGAAATTCATTAACTTTATCGCATTTCAGCACATAAAATGTCAAGGTGTACCGTATACGAAAATTTCGTTCAGTTTTTTCTCGTCTCTGGTGATGCAACTTTCCCGAATCTGGTGCGGGGGCCCGGTAGTGACATCCAAAATTGCGTATTTTGGTTGAAGCACCTAGACATGTGGCTCCTGTATGGTAGAATGATGATACTTATACTAACTTGTCAGTCTCCCTCAGTCTCAACTTAATAAAGTTTAATTGATTTTTTTTCGTATAGTCTTTAAACTGTTTGGCCAAGATTGTAGTCTACTGTCTCCTTGAAGTCATATGACTATCAATTCATTAGTTCTATTATGTACCTGAAGGCCCAAATTTTAAAAAGAATCCACAGAAGGTGTCTCTGACTCCACTGTGTACAACCCCACCATATTGTGTCTGGCTTCTGACACATGTATGCCCCTTTAGGAGTTAAGACATTTATGCATGAAAAAATCAGCTACAGTTAAGGTAGACCAAAGGACGCATATAAGTGCGAACAACATGTCATTTCAGTTTGAAGGGGAGTTATTCATGGGTTTTTTTTACTTTGAGCTATCCTCTTTATGTCAACAGAAGCACTAACTGCTCCACTGGACTGGTGAACAGTCATTAACATACATAATTTGTGGGGGAATGAAAGTTGTATGACAAAGGCTTATGATTTAATAAGTATTTTTTTTTTTTGGGGGGGTGGAGAGTGGGGGACCTCCTGGAGGATGTTGGGGGTCAACGCCTCCGCGGTCCAGTCCGCCAGGCCTCGAGGTGGATCAGGGCCTGATCAACCGGGCTGTTACTACTGGCCCCACGTATTCCCCGTACGAATCCGCCGGCGATTGGGTACTGCCAGTATCTGTTCAACCATCCGAAGGCAGCCAGGGATCTATTGGTTTTAAAATCCCAATGGGAGGCTGTTGAACAATCTTAGCCCCAACCCTTATTCTGTTTTCTCTTAATGTACTAATGGCCCCTAGTTTTCATTTGGGTATGTTGCACCGTCTACTCAGTCTTTTGCTTTCGTAGGGAGTGATTTCTAGTGCAGATTTGAGACCAGCCCCAATAGGATTCTCCAGGTGTAGATTATGATGTACCTGTCTCGCTTTTGCTCCAGTGAGTACAAATCAAGTGCTTCAAGCATTCCCAGAGGTTTTGAACGAGGTAGTTCTTCATGTTGGGGAAGTATTACTGTTGTATTACTTGATCATGTATCTGATACATTCAGAGCTTTTGTGCTCCTAAGCAGTATTTATTAAGTCACTAGTAAGTGAAAAATGGACAAGGAACACCATAGACTTTACTACTGTCTACCCATCCAATTTTGTTTTTACATAAGACAAGAGCTATTATCCTTCCATACATCATTATCATTCCACCCCCGGGATGCGACCCACAACTGTCACTAATACCCAGCTACCTTAATTCTAGGTGAACAGGGACAGCAGGTGTAAGGTGACTAACACCCAGGTACCTACTTGCTGCTAGGTGAACAGAGACAGCGGGTGTAAGGTGACTAACACCCAGATACCTGCTTACTTCTAGGTGAACACGGACAGTGGGTGTGTGGAAACATGCCAACCGTTTCCACCCGTGCCGAGGATCAAACCATGGACACTCAGTGTGTGAACTGAATGCGTTGCTAACCTAGCCACGGGATACTTTGTTGCTCACCAGACAACCACTTTATTGCTGGCAGACACTGACTTTACTGCCGGCAGACACTGACTTTATTGCTGGCAGACACTGACTTTACTGCCGGCAGACACTGACTTTACTGCCGCAGACATTGACTTTACTGCCGGCAGACACTGACTTCCCTGCTGGCAGACAATGACTTCACTGCTAGCAGACACTGACTTCACTGCTGGCAGACACTGACTTCACTGCTGGCAGACACTGACTTCACTGCTGGCAGACACTGACTTCACTGCTGGCAGACACTGACTTCACTGCTGGCAGACACTGAATTTACCACTGGCAGATACTGACTTCACTGCTGGTCAGTCACCTATCTGACAGCTATCTGTGTACCTCTTTATTTCTGGCATGGCAACTGCTTTACTTCTCACCAGGCACCTACATTACCGCTGGCCAGGAATATACTTTATTGCTGGATAAGTACCCAGTGCTATCACAGCATTCTTCTAATTACTCTTTGACTGGCACTTACTGCTGGCCAGGCACCTCCTTTGATGCTGGTAAGGAACCTACTTTTTTGCTGGCCAGACACCCACTTTATTGGTGGCCTGGCTCCTCCTACCTTACTGCTGGCCAGGCACCTACGTTACTGCTTGCCATAAACATCCTTTCCCTCTGCTCAGGTCCCTACTTTAGTGCCTGACAGACACCCACTTTAATAGTGTGCAGACAGCCACTTGACTGGTGACCAGACAGCCACTTTACTGGAGGGCAGACAGCCACTTGACTGGTGGCCAGACAGTCACTTTAAGGGTGGGAAGACAGCCACTTTACTGGTGGGCAGACAGCCACTTTACTGGTGGGCAGACAGCCACTTACTGGTAGTCAGGCAGTAAACTGGCTCTCCTGCTCGGCAGACTCCCACTTAATAACTCTTATCCGTGAAACTATTTTAAGAGTTTTGCGTGTAATATAGATGTGTTCTGATCAGTGCTCTTTCTAAGCTGATTTTAAAATTGAATTCATGTTAGGCGCTAAACCCATTTGGGTCATTAAACTTAAGACGTGGTGGAAGCTTGATCCACCGTCTGCTGAGCGCGAGACAGACGCTCTTACTATTTCTGCTCACCTGGATGCCCTAAGCTGAACATCTACGCAGATGCGCAACTGTAAATAAAGATGCGCATAATTTATAAGGTTGTGGCGCAACGACTAGTGGCGCTTCAGGACAGCTTTCACTCACGCTACTCGCTGAGTACCTATGAACTACCATAACTAAAATAACAACAATAATGTTATCCAGATTGTGAGTTTCTACAAGTTTCACACACGTGCACTTTACTCTCATGCTTATGTTCATGATAACGTTCATTTCACAAATGAACGGAAAAATGTTATAGGTAACATTGACTGCATTTCTAATGTTTATATTATCTTTTGTAATATTTAAAATGGTTTGTTTGATATGTGTATTACCAGGTTAAAAAAATAGTTTTAAATAATTTGTTAGATATATGTTACACACACACACTACATATATATATATTATATATATATATATATATATATATATATATATATATATATATATATATATATATATATATATATATATATATATATGTGTGTGTGTGTGTGTGTGTGTGTGTGTGTGTGAATTCAAATTCTTATATTTTTATCGAGTTATCTTTAACTTTTGTATCACATTATAAATTGTATGAATAAATATTTTGGATATTGTAATACACAAATGTATACACAAAGCATGTAAATTAGCATGCTTTAATGCATGTAAATTAGCATGCCTTAATGCATGTAAATTAGCATGCCTTAAGGCATGTAAATTAGCATGCCTTAAGATAATGATACACAATACCCAACACGATACTAATTAATATATAATTCAGCATAACACGTCACCGCTAAACATAAAAAAATGCAGAATAATTCATCACATTACATAATTACACAACACTGTAAAATAACCCCCCTCCCCTCCCCAATCACATTTAATGCACAAAGCCACACAATATTACAATTTACAAATCGATAATTTACATATCACTTCTTCACAAACCCACAGTTTGTTAAGAAAAACTGGTCGATGTTTGGTGCCTGGACCATCGCAGATTGACTGCATACTCTTCATCCCGACTCATTAACTCATCATCATTCATTAAAACATTTTTTTCGTTACATACCACGACACGTCACGAATAAAACACTGGCAATGTACACCGACCCACGGCTACTCTCCTCTAACATAACCAACTCAAAGTATATTAATTAGCTAGTTAAACATGATCTTGATAACAAGGTCCTTCCTTCAATGAGTTAAAATAAATAAATATTTTAATTAAATGATAACTAATGATGAAAGAGAACACTTTCAACACAAAATTATACGCAAATTGGATCGAGTGGAGGCAAGTGGTTTTATGCTTTGACGCGCTTTTGGAGTGTGAGCAAGGTAACCTTTATGAAGTATTTATGGAAACTGGTTAGTCGGACTTGAGTCCTGGACATAGGAAGTACAGTGTCTGCACTCTGAAGGAGAGCTGGAGATGATACAGTCCTGAAGTTGGGAAGTACAGTGTCTGCACTCTGAAGGAGAGCTGGAGATGTTACAGTCCTGGAGGTAGTAAGTAAGGTGCCTGCACTCTGAAGGAGGGCTGGGGATGTTTTCAGTTTGGTGGGTCATTTGAACTGGGATGTCTGCACACTTCTGGCAAGACAAATCTTTTCATAAAGTTAAAAAAACATTCTAGAAGACAGAGCCTAAAGTAGTCTTTAAATATGACAATACCGTAAAACAATATTTAATTAAAAATTTCCAAACTAATATTTGTGTTGAGTATAATCCATCCCTTGTAAAAGTTTTGATGCCTTTTACTTAGGAAAACTGGAAAGTCTCTGAAGACCAGAGTTAAACAACATAAATTATGCAGTATCTGTTGGGGAAGAACCAAGAGCTTTGTTCATTCATATAAGGCAGACACACCATTTTGTAGATTCTACAGTTCAGCAAAATTTTGTGAAATCATCTCTCATCAAGCATAATGGACAACATATTTCATATCAGAGTTATGGTATCTATAAACTTGACAGTTTTATAGTGCAGAATATTGTTCATAATCTTAAAGGTAAAAATATTTGTTTACAAAAATACAGTGTGTGTTCCTTGTCATACAAACAATTTAACTTGATGTTGGACAGATGTATGTGTGGGATGGGTTAAATATGAGATGTTGTCACCTCTGAGTGAGGTGTCACTTCAGTGTTGAATATTTAATATATGCTCTCTTGCCTTTATTTCCTATTCCTCTTAAGATATGTGTATAAACACATGAAGTGCTCAGGTTTAATTTCCTTTTTCACTGTGATATTTTTACATATTTGCAGTCGTGCATTATATTGTGATTACTTTCATATATATCTTTCTTCTTTCAACAAACTGGCTGTATATATATATATATATATATATATATATATATTTTATATATATATATATATATATATATATATATATATATATATATATATATATTTAACACATCGCGATTCCCCCAAGGCAGGGTGGCCCGAAAAGAAAAACTTTCGTCATCATTCACTCCATCACTGTCTTGCCAGAAGGGTGCTTTACACTACAGTTATAAAACTGCAACATTAACACCCCTCCTTAAGAGTGCAGACACTGTACTTCCCATCTCCAGGACTCAAGTCCGGCCTGCCGGTTTCCCTGAATCCCTTCATGAGTGTTACCTTGCTCACACTCCAACAGCACGTCAAGTATTATAAACCATTTGTCTCCATTCACTCCTAACAAATACGCACACGCATGCTTGCTGGAAATCCAAGCCCCTCGCACACAAAACCTCTTTTACCTCCTCCCTCCAACCTTTCCTAGGCCGACCCCTACCCCGCCTTCCCTCCACTACAGATTTATACACTCTCGAGGTCATTCTGTTTCGTTCCATTCTCTCTACATGTCCGAACCACCTCAACAACCCCTCCTCAGCCCTCTGGATAATAGTTTTGGTAATCCGCACCTCCTCCTAATTTCCAAACTCCGAATTCTCTGCATTATATTCACACCACACATTGACCTCAGACATGACATCTCCACTGCCTCCAGCCTTCTCCTCGTTGCGACATTCATCACCCATGCTTCACACCCATATAAGAGTGTTGGTATAACTATACTCTCATACATTCCCTTTTAACTTCCATGGACAAAGTTCTTTGTCTCCACAGACTCCGAAGTGCACCACTCACCCTTTTTCCCTCATCAATTTATAATTCACCTCATCCTTCATAGACCCATCTGCTGACATGTCCACTCCCAAATATCTGAATACATTCACCTCCTCCATACTCTCTCCCTCCAATCTGATATCCAATCTTTCGTCACCTAATCTTTTTGTTATCCTCATCACCTTACTCTTTCCTATATTCACTTTCAATTTTCTTCTTTTACATACCTTAACAAATTCATCCACCAACATCTGCAACTTCTCTTCAGAATCTACCAAAAGCACAGTGTCATCAGCAAAAAACAACTGTGACAACTCCCACTTTTTTGTTGATTCTTTGTCTTTTAACCCCACACCTCTTGCCAAGACCCTCGCATTCACTTCTCTTACAACCCCATCTATAAATATATTGAACAACCACGGTGACATCACACATCCCTGTCTAAGGCCTACTTTTACAGAGAAATAATCTCCTCTCTCCTACACACTCTAACCTGAGCCTCACTATCCTCATAAAAGCTCTTCACTGCTTTCAGTAACCTACCTCCTATTCCATACACCTGCAACATCTGCCACATTGCCCCCCTATCCACCCTATCATACGCCTTTTCCAAATCCATAAATGCCACAAAACCTCTTTACCCTTATCCAAATACTGTTCACCTATATGTTTTACTGCAAACACTTGGTCTACACACCCCTACCTTTCCTAAAGCCACCTTGTTCATCTGCTATTCTGCTCTCCGTCTTACTCTTAATTCTTTCAATAATAACTCTACCATACACTTTACCTGGTATACTCAACAGACTTATTCCCCTATAATTTTTGCACTCTCTTTTGTCCCCTTTGCCTTTATACAAAGGAACAATACACGCTCTCTGCCAGTCCCTAGGTACCTTACCCTCTTCCATACATGTATTAAATAATAGCACCAACCACTCCAAAATTATATCTCCTCCTGCTTTTAACATTTCTACCTTTATCCCATCAATCCCAGCTGCCTTACCCCTTTTCATTCTACGCACTGCCTCACGAACTTCCCCCACACTCACAACTGGCTCTTCCGCACTCCTACAAGATGTTATTCCTCCTTGCCCTATACACGAAATCACAGCTTCCCTGTCTTCATCAACATTTCACAACTCCTCAAAATATTCCCTCCATCTTCCCGATACCTCTAACTTTCCATTTAATAACTCTCCTCTCCTATTTTTAACTGTCAAATCCATTTGTTCCCTAGGCTTCTCAACTTATTAATCTCACTCCAAAACTTTTTCTTATTTTCAACAAAATTTGTTGATAACATCTCACCCATTCTCTCATTTGCTCTCTTTTACATTGCTTGACCACTCTCTTAACCTCTCTTTTTTCTTCATATACTCTTCCCTCCTTGCATCACTTCTACTTTGTAAAAACCTCTCATATGCTAACTTTTCTCCTTACTACTCTCTTTACATCATCATTCCATCAATCGCTCTTCTTCCCTCCCGCACCCACTTTCCTGTAACCACAAACTTCTGCTGAACACTCTAACACTACATTCTTTAACCTACTCCATACATCTTCGACCCCATTGCCTACACTCTCACTAGCCCATCTATCCTCCAATAGTTGTTTATATCTTACCCTAACTGCCTCCTCTTTTAGTTTATAAACCTTCACCTCTCTCTTACTTACTGCGTCTATTTTCCTTGTATTTCATCTACCTTTTACTCCCACTTTAGCTACAACTAAAAAGTGATCTGATATATCTGTGGCCCCTCTATAAACATGTACATCCTGAAGTCTACTCAACAGTCTTTTATCTACCAATACATAGTCCAACAAACTACTGTCATTACGCCCTACATCATATCTTGTATACTTATTTATCCTCTTTTCTTAAAATATGTATTACCTATAACTAAACCCCTTTCTATACAAAGCTCAATCAAAGGGCTCCCATTTTCATTTACACCTGGCACCCCAAACTTACCTACCACACCCTCTCTACATGTTTCTCCTACTTTAGCATTTAGGTCCCCTACTACAATTACTCTCTCACTTGGTTCAAAGGTTCCTATACATTCGCTTAACATCCCCAAAATCTCTCTCTCCTCTACACTCCTCTCTTCTCCAGGTGCATACACACTTACTATAACCCACTTTTCGCATCCGACCCTTATTTTAATCCACATAATCCTTGAATTTACACATTTACATTCCCTCTTCTCTTTCCATAACTGGTCCTTCAACATTATTGCTACCCCTTCCTTAGCTCTGACTCTCTCAGATACTCCTGACTTAATCCTATTTATTTCTCCCCACTGAAACTCGCCTACCCCCTTCAGCTTTGTTTCGCTTAGGGCCAGGACATCCAACTTTTTTTCATTCATAACATCAGCAATCATCTCTTTCTTATCATCCGCACTACATCCACGCACATTCAAACATCCCAGTTTTATAAAGCTTTTCTTATTCGTTTTTTTAGTAAAAGTGTACAGGAGAAGGGGTTACTAGCCCATTGCTCCCGGCATTTTAGTCGCCTTATACGACACGCATGGCTTACGGAGGAAGAAATATTTTCCACTTCCCCATGGACAATAGAGGAAATAAAGAAGAACAAGAGCTATAAAGAAAAACATAGATGTGTGTATGTATATATTTGCATGTGCATGCCTGTGTAGTGTAACCTACTTGTAAGTAGAAGTAGCTAGATATACCTGTTATCCAGCGTGTTTATGAGACAGAAAAAGAACACCAGCAATCCTACCATCATGTAAAACAGTTTCAGGTTTATATATATATATATATATATATATATATATATATATATATATATATATATATATATATATATATATATATATATATATAATATATCGTGCCGATTAGGTAAAACTTGCAATTTTGGCTTAAATAGCAACAATCTTCTTGCCATATAAGACAAGCGAAATTTGTGTATGCAATAATTATAAAAATCATTCTGAACCTAACGAAAAATATATTTCAATGTGTTTGTTTATTATTAAATTATTGTAAACGTATCTAAAATATATTTAGTTGTGTTAGTAAATTAAATTGCGCTTGTTATAATAAGGTTAGGTAAGTCCTTTCTAAAATTTTCTCTTATACGTTTAAAGATATATTTTTTCATTTATGTTAATGTAAGAATTTATAATTTTGTACCAAGAGAAACTTTGAAAACCTACCTAACCTTATTACAACAAGCGCAATTTAATTTAGCCTAACCCAACTAAATATATTTTAGATACGTTAACATTAATTTAATGATACACAAACACAAGGAAATATATTTTTTTCGTTAGGTTCAGAATGATTTTTGCGAAATTATTGCATACACAAAATTTCGCTTGTCTTATATGGCAAGAAGAGCGTTGCTATTTAAGCCAAAATCGCAAGTTTTACCTAATCGGCACGACATATATATATATATATATATATAACCCTCCCAGTGAGACTGAGAGGTATAGGGGTGCGCAAATCAACGCAGGTAGCTTTACCTGCATTTCTGTCTTCGTGTTTGGCTTCCAGTGAATTAGTCAACAAGATTGTCCCCGAACGCTTGAGAGACGAGGTAGGAGCCCAAGACCCCAGGTTCACTGAAGTAGCATGCGGTGGGACACCCTTGCAGACTCCTCCAGTAGACCAGCTCCTCCCAAAGAGCACAAACAGTCCCACTGGGACAAACCGATCATGGAAAAAATCGCCAACACAATGTTCATGAACGTTTCCGGAAAGGACAAAGCTCGTCTCCTTGCGGTGAGGGCACCACACTCAAGAGATTTCCTTCTAGCTGTTGCCAGTTCCTCCCTGGACACTCGACTCGACCCACAGGCCATTCATTCGGATTGGTGTTCCTCTTCGCCTAGCCTCCCTAATCCTCACCGAACATAGGTGTATTTGCGGCAGGGCGACGGCTTATCAATTCGGACTTCATGGTCTCATGTGTCACACGTCAGAAGGGAAGTATGCCAGACATGAGGAGGTCAACGACATCATAAAAAGAAGCCTCGCCACAGCCCGTTTCCCAGCCCAACGGGAACCCCAAGTGCAGAGGTCTGAGAGAAGTCAAAAGCGTCATGATGGAGCCACTATGCTACCCTGGAAGGATGGAAAGCAGAGTACCTGGGACTTCACCTGTGCCGCCACATTGGCAGATACCTACTTCCCATACTTCGTAGCTGAAGGGGGTGTAGCTGCCAGTCACAGGAAGACCCAGAAGACCCGCAAATATGAAGGCCTTTCCCCTTGCTATAACTTCATCCCAATAGGGTCGGAGACCCTTGGAGCATGGAGCAAGTGTACTCTAAAGTTTCTCAAAGAGTTGGGTGAAAAGCTCATCATAGAAACCAAAGACCACAGGGCGGCCAACTTCCTCTTTCAGAGACTCAATGTTGCGATCCAGAGGGAAAATGCCTGCAGTATTCTGGGCACGCGGCCCACTGCCGGGGAGCTGGACTTCATCAGAAGTACAAAGAGACCAAATTACAAATTGTTTATTTCGGTGTGTTGGGTGGGACGTCAGTGGTGGTCGTCAGCGTGTTGCGTGACCAGCATATGTAACTTCTTGGTGATGTGACATTTCGCCTCATGGTAGCAGCGTTGTAAGTATTAGTAGAGTTTGTAAGCAAGATCTAATATTTTTTTTTCGTAGCGAATTTGCAACCTGGCTGGCTGCCTGAGTGGTGACTCCGTATCTCGATTACCGGACGGAGGATCGAGCCTCTAGTGCTCCTCTTGTACCATGACCTACACAAGTTTCAAGCTTCAGATAATAATAATAGTAATCATAATAATAATAATAATAATTGTTTCTTTTGAAATATTTAAATTAAGTTTTTGTTTTACTCTGTCTTTGTCTTAGTGAGGTAGTTCTTATTCTGAAGTTGTTGCCACTGACATTGCTGACACTGACACTGCTGATACTAACACTGCTGACACTGACACTGCTGATACTAACACTGCTGACACTGACACTGCTGATACTAACACTGCTGACACTGACATTGCTGATACTAACATATTGACAATGACACTCCTGATACTAACACTGCTGACACTGACACTGCTTACACTAACACTGCGGATACTAACATGTTGACACTGACACTGCTGATACTAACATGTTGACACTGACACTGCTGATACGGACAATGCAGATACTGATACAGCTGATATGGTCAATGCAGATACTGACACTGCTGATACCGATACTGCTGACACTGACACTGTTGATACCGACACTGCTGATACTGACACTGCTGATACTGACACTGCTGACACTAATACTGTTGATACGGACGCTGCTGATATTGACACTGCTGACACTGCTGATATGGACAATGCTGATATTGACACTGCTGATACTGATACTGCATAAAATGACACTAGTGATACTGATATTGCTGACACTGCTGACACTGATATTGCTGATACTGCTGACACTGACAATGCTGATACTGACACTGCTGATACTAACACTACTGATATTGACACTGTTGATACCGACACTACTGACACTGATACTGCTGATACTGACAATGCTGACACTGACACTCCTGACATTGACACTGCTGATACTGACACTGCTGATACTAACATGTTGACACTGACACTGCTGATACTAACATGTTGACACTGACACTGTTGATACTAACATGTTGACACTGACACTGCTGATACTAACATGTTGACACTGACACTGCTGATACTAACATGTTGACACTGACACTGCTGATACTAACATGTTGAAACTGACACTGCTGATACGGACAATGCAGATATTGACACTGCTGATTCTGATACTGCTGACACTGACACTGCTGATACAGATACTGCTGGCACTGACACTGCTGATACCGACACTGCTGATACTGACACTGCTGATACTAATACTGCTGATAAGGACACTGCTGATATTGACACTGCTGACACTGCTGATATGGACAATGCTGATATTGAAACTTCTGATACTGATACTGCATAAACTGACACTAGTGATACTGATATTGCTGACACTGCTGACACTGACATTGCTGATACTAACACTACTTACATTGACGCTGTTGATACCAACTCTGCTGACACTGATACTGCTGATACTGACAATGCTGACACTGACACTGCTGACATTGACACTGCTGATACTGACACTGCTGACATTGACACTGCTGATACTGACACTGCTGACACTAATACTGCTGATGCGGACACTGCTGATATTGACACTGCTGATATTGACACTGTTGATACTGATACTGCTTAAACTGACACTAGTGACACTGATATTGCTGACACTGCTGACATTGACATTGCTGACACTGACATTGCTGATACTGACACTGCCGATACTAACACTGCTGACATTGACACTGTTGATACCGACACTGCTGACACTGATACTTCTGATACTGACACTGCTGACACTGATACTGACACTGCTGATACGGACACTGCTGATACTGTAGTTACTGACACTGATAATGCTGATACGGACACTGCTGATATTAACACTGCTGACACTGACACTGCTGATATGGACAATGCTGATATTGACACTGCTGACATTGACATTGCTGATACTGACACTGCTGATACTAACACTACTGACATTGACACTGTTGATACCGACACTGCTGACACTGATACTGCTGATACTGACACTGCTGACACTGATACTGCTGATACTGACACTGCTGATACGGACACTGCTGATTCTGTCGTTACTGACACTGATAATGCTGATACGGACACTGCTGATATTAACACTGCTAACACTGACACTGCTGATACGGACAATGTTGATGTTGACACTGCTGATACTGCTTACACTGACACTAGTGATACTGAATTGCTGACACTGACACTGCTGTCACTGATACTGCTGTCACTGATACTGCTGTCACTGATACTGCTGTCACTGATACTGCTGTCACTGATACTGCTGATATGAACACTGCTGATATGGACACTGCTGATATTGACACTGCTGATGCTGATACTGCTTACACTGACACTAGTGATACTGACATTGCTGACACAGACACTTCTGACACAGCTGATACTGTCACTACTGACACTGACAATGCTAACATTGACGCTGTTGATACCGAATCTCCTTACTTTGACACTGTTGATATTGACACTGTTACTGCTGATACGGACACTGCTGATATTCATACTGCTGACACTGACACTGCTGATACAGACAATGCTGATACTGACACTGTAAATTCTGACACTGCAGACACTGACAATGCTCATACTAAAACAGCTGATGCTGACACTGCTAAAACTAAAAAAGCTGATATTGACATGGATACTGCTGACAATGACACTTTTGACTAACAACGCTGACAATGACACTTCTGACTAACAAAACTGACAGAGACTGTTAAAGAAAGTGGCTGCTCATGGCATTGGGGTAAAAGTGCTGTCATGGATTGAGTCATGGCTCACCAATAGGAAGCAGAGAGTGTGCATAAATGAGGTTAAATCTGAGTTGGGATCTGTAACAAATGGCGTTCAGCAGGGATCGGTTTTAGGCCTAATGTTGTTTATAATATATATAAATGACCTTAACGAGGGATTACTAGTGATATGAGCAAATTCGCTGATGACAGGAAGATAGGTACATAAGAACATAAGAACATAAAAAAGGAGGAACACTGCAGCAGGCCTGTTGGCCCATACTAGGCAGGTCTTTCACATTCCATCCCACTAACATAATATTTGTTCAACCCAATCTTCAATGCTATCCAAGAAAAAAAGCTTTGATAATTCTATTTACTCATGTGTAATTCTCACTCATGAATTTATCCAACCTAAATCTGAAACTACTCAAGGTCCTTGCTTCAATAACCCTTCTAGGCAGACTGTTCCACTCATCAACTACCCTATTTCCAAACCAATACTTTTTTATATCCTTTCTGAATCTAAACTTATCTAATTTGAATCCATTATTGCAGGTTCTCTCTTGGAGAGATATCCTCAAGACCTTATTTATATCCCCATTGTTAATACCCATTTTCACTTGTATACCTCGATCATGTCTCCCCTCAATCTTCGTCTTACAAGTGAATGTAATTTTAGGGTCTTCAATCTTTCTTCATACGGAAGATTTCTAATGTTATGTATTAATTTAGTCATTCTACGCTGAATGTTTTCTAACGAATTAATATCAATTCTGTAATATGGAGACCAGAACTGAGCTGCGTAATCTAGGTGAGGCCTTACTAATGATGTATAAAGCTGTAATATAACCTCTGGAATTCTGTTGCTTACACTTCTGATATAAATCCCAGTACAGTGGTCCCTCTGTTTTCGTGCATCTCCAAACTCGAACATTTATGTAAGTGTATTTTCGTAAGTGCTGTTGCAAGTGTATTTTGGGGTCTGAAATAGACTAACCTACGTGACATTATTTCTTAAGGAAGTAAATTCGTTCGGGAATGGCACTTGAGCAGCATTCTGGAACGAATTTTCGGCGAAACCGAGGGGCCACTGTAATCTGTTTGCCTTATTACGTACACTTAGGTATTGCTGTCTTGGTTTAATGTTGCTGCTTACCATAACCCCCAAGTCCTTTTTGCAATCTGTATGACTAAGTTCTACGTTATTTAACTTATAAGCGCTTGGGTTATTGACACTCCCGAGCTTCAGAACCTTGCATTTATCTACATTGAACTGCATCTGCCACTTTTCTGACCAGGAATTGAGTTTGTCTAAATCCTCCTGAAGTTCCCTGACATCTACGTTTGAATCAATTATCCTACATATCTTCGTGTCATCGGCGAATTTGCTCATATCACTAGTAATTCCCTCGTCAACGTCATTGATATATATTATAAACAAGAACGAGCCTAGGACTGATCCCTGTGGAACACCACTTGTTACAGATCCCCACTCGGATTTAACCCCATTTATGCACACTGCTTCCTATTGGTGAGCTATGACTCGATCCATGACAGCACTTTTCCCCAATGCCATGAGCTGCCACTTTCTTTAACAGTCTCTGGTGCGGTACTCCATCAAAGCCTTACTAAAATCTAAATAAACAATATCGAATTCTTTATCGTGATCAACAACTTCAAAAGCTTTACTAAAGAAGGTTAATAAATTAGATAGGCAGGAACGGCCCCTCGTGAATCCATGCTGAGTATCATTAATCAAATTATGGTTATCTAGATGGCTTCTAATAATATCAGCTATAATTGACTCTAGTAATTTGCCTACAATTGAGGTTAGGCTTATTGGGCGGTAATTTGACGGTAGTGACTTGTCCCCTGCTTTAAAAATAGGAATTACATTAGCCATCTTCCACATATCAGACACTACACCTGTTTGAAGAGATAAATTACAAATGTTAGATATTGGTTCACAGAGCTCTATTTTGCATTCCTTAAGAACCCTTGCAAAAAGCTCATCAGGACCCAGCGATTTATTTTGTTTCAGTCGGTCTACTTGTTTCATAACCATTTCTCTAGTGACTGTGATATTACATAATTTATCTTCTTCAAGGCCACTATAAAAATTAATTACTGGGATATAATTAGTGTCTTCCTGTGTGAAAACCGAGAGAAAATAATTATTAAAAATATAGCACATATTATTCTCCTTGTCAGTAAGATGCCCAGAGTTATTTTTAAGGGGACCTGTCTTATCCCTAACTATTGTTCTATAAACCTGGAAAAAACTTTTTGGGTTAGTTTTTGAATCCCTAGCAACTTTAATTTCATAGTCCTGTTTAGCTTTTCTTATACCCTTTTTAACTTCCCTCTTAATGTCAGTATACTGATTTATAAGATGCCCTCACCTCTATTTATGTGCCTATAAATTCCTTTCTTCTGTTTCTCGTATTGCTGCTGGGCCTCTCCTCTTAGAAGGAACTTCTCCTCCGCCTCCCTGCACTTTGTGG
>WNWK01026447.1:0-27381 GCA_009830355.1 Cherax destructor | reverse complement strand
TGAATCTCATTTACGTCTTCTTGTAAAGACTGCAAAAATATTCAATAAATAGAGAACACATTTCCAGTTCGATATCCATCAGCTGTCCATTCCCAATTTTCAGAGGTCCTACCTTTTCCCCACCTTCCCCCCTATACACTTGAAAAAACCCCTTTTGGATTAGTTTTGATTCATTAGAAACCCTTTAATCTCATAGCCCGTTTAGCCTTTCTAACCCCTTTTTACTTTTTTTTAAACTGAACATATTCAATAAGGTTGACATCTCCTTTGATGCGCCTATAAATTCCTTTTTCCCCCTAATAGATGTTTTAGCCTCCTGTTAATCCATTTGGGATCGTTATTATTTGACTTAAATTCTCTCGGGGGAATAAATATATTTCTGTGCACGTTGTACATTATTAAGAAAAAAATCATAAACACAGATCCCATCGTAATCGTTAGCTAGATTACCCCAGTCGAGATTAGACAGGTGTTTTATAAGTCCAATATAACGGCAGAACGAAAATCAGGAACTTTTACAGTATTATCCCTATTCTCGTACTCCCAGGTAATATTAAAAGTAATGGATTTGTGATCATGCCCAAGCTTTTTCAGTGATCTCCAGATTATTTACGGGGTTTCTTTTTTTGACCTTTTGGGGGCCCTTGCCGAGGAAAAAGAGGTTTCGGTCGGGGGGAAGGACCTTTGGTCTCTTCCTCAGACCGAACCTATACCCCAACCCCCTCCTTTTCCCATTTTTCCCCATCCTCCCTTTTTCTTTTCCTCCTCCCCCCCTCCTCCTCATCCCTTATTTCTTCCCATTTTCCCTGGGACTTTTTCCCCAAAGGCATTCTGGTTCTTGGGGAAAGGGCGTGGTCCATTCCCATTCCGTTGAGGTTCTTGGCGGTGTGGTTTGCCTTGGAATCTGGATCGCCCCTGGGATGTCCCAATCCCTCCGGTCCCCCGGGGGGGTGGTTTTTGGTATCTTTCGGGCCCGCGGGTGTATCTCTGGAGGCCACCTTTCGGATTCCGGGGGTGGTGGCCGAAGGCGGTATGTTTGGCGGATTCCGGCCGCCCTCTCTTTGTCCGCCGAGGTGGCTTGGTGAAGGAGGTTGCTATCCCGGATTGCTGGTTTAGGCATGGGGTAGGGTAACACGGGTTCCATGCAGCATTTTGCACTACTTGCGGTGTTGTGGTCCTCTTGGGGGGCGGAGGGGTTTACGCCCCTTTCATTCCTCCTAGGAGCTATTCCCCCCCGTTCCCCCTTTTTTTTTTCTTTTTTATTTTTATTTTTTTCTTTTTTTTTTTTTTTTTTTAAAAACAAAAAAAAAAAAGTAATAACCATGGATGCCCCAATCCGTGACTCTCCCCGGGCCCCGAATGCACCAGTTCTGACCCTCCTTGTTAATGGATAACTCTTGGACAACCCTAATACCCGTACCTGAAGCAGGTGAGTTCGTCACCTGCTTCAGGTCCCAACCCGACGCCCTTCTTGAAATCTGACCTTGGTCTTTCTGACCTTGATTCCGGCTCTCCCCCATGGTGCGGCAATTGAGGCCCTCCCACATCGGACCACCCTGGTCCCACACCCAAAAGACCAAGACCCACACAGCGATTCGACACTTTCTTCTCGTTCATCTCCAGAAACGAAAACTCGCCACCACTCTCCTTAAACTCTCTGTTTCAAACTACTCAATGGACAAAGTTTTTACTCTGCGACCGACTTCTCCTTACCTATCTTTCAGACCATAGTTGGTAAGGCTCGCTACGCCATGTTGGTAAAGACATCTCATTTCACGCCTCAAGAGCGCACTGCATCATCACGGTCCAGAATGCTGGGCCGCTTTTGTGATCTTTCTCTCGCAACCATAGATACTGCTCCCGTTACTATTGACAAGCACCATTCCCTCAATTCTTGGTTCTGTCATTTTGCCCACACCTTTGTCCAACGAATTTCCAGACATGGGTGATGACATTTTTGAGGGAGCGGCTCCAAGAACTCCCTATCCAACCCTTTGGGGGTCGACAGGCCTTCTGGGAAAGTGTTCCCGGGGTCGAAAAATTTTTTGGAAAAAAAAAAAAAAATTTTCTTATGAAATTATAGAGAATCTTTTTCCGATCATAAGCCACCAAAATTATGAAATTTGATCAAAAATAACGGAATTATGCTTTCGCAATTGGACCATGACACTTACGCATCGGCATTTTGCCCACTTTGAGCCCTATTTTTACAAATTCCAGTTTCAATCTCCAAAAATATAGCTATTTCGATAGAACTCCATTTCTTCTATCGATTGAGTACAAGAAACTGCCTATTTACCAATTTCATCTCCAAAATAGTGGTCAGAAAATGACAATTTTCAATTTCACACAAATTTCAAACGTGCCAATTTCAAAATGGGGGTCCAGAAAAAAACAAGGCAGACATTCCTGGCCTAAAATAACATGTTCTCTGTTCATTAGTCACGCTTTAGGCCCCTGTTTCATTACTTTTGCTTTTCATTTTGAATTTTTATTCTCAAAAAATAAAAGGGTTTCTGTATGTATACAATGTATCATTGTAAAATGGTACAAATAATATCAGAGCACTTGTGCATGAATATAAGACTCGCCAGTTGATGTGTATTGGAGGCATGGGTGATTTGTTTACTTGAACATCGTCAAAAATCGAACATTTTTGCTACTTTGAGCTCAATTTCAAGGACTTGTCTTTTCATACCAATCAAAATCATCTCTATTTCTGTAAAATATCTTCCATTCTATAAAAATGAGACCAAGAAAACGAGAATACATCAATATATACCATACGAAAATCGACTGCAAGTCGTTGTTTTAATCAAAAACGGTCAGAGTTTTTTTCCTCATTATGCAGTGTGTACTGCAGGATTTTTGATACTCCCACACTGACCACACAGACCCATTCTTTCATATGTATGCCTACCAGACGTTTTCTGTTTAAAATTGAGGCCGCTAGAATTTGGGCGTACCCAGTACGGCACCAACCCCTGCTAAAAACGTCTAGTCACGGCACCGCCCCCCAGGGTTGGGTGCCTTTTTTGTCCCCCCTTTGTAACGAGACGTTATCCTTTGCAATTAGCTCGTTTAACGTTTGACTGCTGAGAACTTCCACCTTCGGGTCTACATTGTAGGTCAACATTTACAAGTTGAAGGTGACCTCACACGCAGCAGTGTAGAAACTGCTGGCGTTTTGGTATCCAGCAAAATATTGCAGGTCCATGGCCGAATGCCCAGTCTGTGGTGCTGACAGCCATGCCAGTTCTTCTTTGTACTCTACCTCCTCTTGCCTTAACTGTCATGAGGCACATCCTTCGTATTCTCGCCTTGTCAGGTTTACCTGAATGAGCGGGAAATCCGTTGTCTCAAAGAGGTGGAAGGCTTCTCATATGCTATGGCTGTCTCTCATCTTCGTCTTCAAGGAAACTTCCCGTATTTCCTATTCTTGCATTGCTAAATGTTGTCCCGCTTCTGGGGTCCCAACTTCCACGGTTCTCTGTGGTCGCCTCATCCTCAGCCACCCTGTCTCGAATCCTTTTGATGTTCTTGGCTCCGAGGTCCCTACCCGGCATCCCACTATCCACACTCCTTCTTCTATTCACTGCACAGTTCTGAGTCTACACATCCTCGTCCTTCACCTAAACCTCAGCGCCCCTTCTTCAAAAAGCCCGGCAAAAATCTACTGCCAGGTTCTTCAGCCTCCGACTAGTTCTGTAACGTGTGTGGAGGTTCATCCTCCTCCTCATACACTACCTTCATCCCTGTCTCCTCCCAAGTCCCTACGACAGTTTCCTCTTCTATCTCCTCGTCCTCTACTTTAGTACAGTCTATACTCCCGATAGTTGCTCCTCTTCTTCCATTTCTAATGTAGTCTCACATTCTGCATCTTTGACTTCGAAACACTGGAAGCTATTGCAGAATATATTTCAGAGACTGGACGATGATGGACACTACTCCATCCTGAGGTTCCTCATCTCTCTTCTTCGGCTCAACCCCCTTCCTTCACAACGTCCTCCTCCCTCTCTGATTACAGGTCTTCCGCTGCCTCCACACGTGGACTTTTCTAACCCTAGTCCATAGCTTCCTCTCACTTCCACTTCATCTTCTCTCCATTAATCATGGCTTATTTGCAGTGGAATTCGAGGCCTCATGGGTAACGGGTGACTCAGGTGTTGTCCATTTTCCCCTATTGGGGTCTGTTTACAAGACCCAAATTACAATCCACTGTTATCAGGCCCTTTTCAGGCTATATTTGTTATATTCATCGGATCCTTTTCCGATGGAACTTTAACGAAAGTGCTCTTCTTATACGCACTGGTGTTCCATACCGTCAGCTCTATGTCCCTTCTTCTTACATTACACGGCCGTATCCACTTGAAAATGATAAGTGACATAGTTATAAACCCTGAAATATTTGTAAGTATAATAGTAAGTGCTTGTGGAAAAGTATTTTGGGGTCTGAAATAGACAACCTCGTGACATTTTCCTTAAAGGGTAAATTCGTCGTAATGACTGAGCAGACTTCAGGAGTGAAGTTTTTACACTCGGGGTCCACTAACTGTTCTTTATATCTCTCCCTTCGGGCATTGTCTATCCCAGATGTTGATTTTCTGGTTTCTTCCTTACCGCCACCCCTTCTATTATGGCGATTTTAACGCACACCATTTCTCTGGGAGGGTCGCACTGTGACTCCCGTGGCATTCCAGTTGGAGGCATTTCTTGCTTCTCTTCCCCCCATGTTTTAATACGGGTACTCCTACCCATTTTGATCCCGAACTCATTCTTTCTCCTGCATCGATCTTTCTATCTGTCTTCATCAACTGTCCTTGACTTACCTGGTCTGTCCTCCCGGACTTACATGACAGCGATCATTCCCAATCATCCTTAAGTCCCCTCTGTTTTCTCCACCTCCTCATTGCCATGCTGGCTATTTGATCAGGCGAAATGGGACCTTTATGCACATCTTACTGCCTTTCATGAGGTTCTACCTCGTCCTCCATTGATGAGGTTTACATCTCTTTTAGATCCTCCATCTTCACAGCGGCTTACATTCTATTCCCCAAACCTCGGGCAAGCATCCTCAGAAGTGCGTGCCTTGGTGGTCTCCTGCTTAGGCTCGGGCAGTGCGTTTTAAACGCGCTGCATGGGGCAGGTATCGGTCCACAGAACCCCTTGATTTCAAGCAGAAGGCTATTGCTCCCTGTCATACGTGATGCTAAACCACTTGCTGGCGAGATTACGTTTCTACTGTCATTTGGCTTCCTCATGGGTGCAGTCTGGAAAAAAGTGCGGAAATTAAGTGGAAATTCTCCCGACCCGGCTCCTGTTCTTCAGGTTGCTGGTGTCGATATACACACCCTCTTCCCTTTTCCACTGAAATTGGTAATCATCTCGTCCCTTTTCCAGGGGCTCCATCTTTTTCGTTCCTTTCTAAGTCTGCCAGCGAGTTAAACCCCCAGATTTTCTTCTCTTGAGAAGAATCCTATAATGTGCCTTTTCCCTTCAGAACTGGGGCAACCTCTCTGCTTGCCGACATGGGCAGCTGGCGGGCGGCATACATTTCGTATGCTACAGCATTTACATCAGTCTGCTTTACTGCCCTTTCGACTCTTTAATCTCATATGGCCCAAAGGAGTTCTTCCCAGCTGGGGAAGTCTGCTTTGTTCCCTTTTTCGAAAACCAGGTACTCGGGACTGTTTCCTCTCCTCCGTCCCATCGTCTTACCAGTGCATTTTGCAAGGTAGGGAAACGTCTAGTTAATGACGTTTGAGTGGTATTTAGAGACTCACAATAGTCTCTCCCTAGTCAATATGGCTTCCGAAAGGGGCCGTTCTATTGACCCTTTGGCTTATACGTATATTCGAATGTTTTGCAATAACCATTCGGTTTCCTTTTTTTCGACCTTGAAACATAACAACTTGGAATATAATATTTGGCCCAGGCCCCCCTTAGGCCTCGAGGCAATACCATTTTTAACCCTTTACCGGGCACTCCCTGGAAAATGATAATTTCGAAATGTATTTCATAAGAGTGGATAGAGTAACTCAATGTAAGGATAATGAGACCATATAATTGAAATTCTAAAAAACTTTTCACGCAATTGCCAATTTTTCAAGGACCGTCTACAGACGGTCCTCACGTAAAGGGTGTCAAATTCTGAATGTTGCAAATTTGCAATTGTTAATAAACACCAAATAAGTATTTTTATTTTATTATACTAATAGACAATATCAAAACACAAATGGAACTTGTTTCCAAACATTTTGTAGGTATAAAAATATAAAATTGAACCAAAGAGCAACATGGACACATTGCAAAGGGATAAAACTTTCAAGTCCCATATTCCTGAATTTCCTGAGAAAAAACAATCATTCTTGATCACTAATTGCTACAATGAAAGGCTATGAAGCAATTTCTTTCCTTCTTGATGCATAGATTTACCTTGCATACGGCACACAAAAATGAGGATGTGACATGATTTTTCGTTTTGCTGCAATAATTGCATGTAAATATTCTGCCTTGCACTGGCCAGTGACCTAGCATTTTATCAAACCTATCATTTTGGTCAAACCTCACACTGTCATCAGGCCTTTCTGCACGTTGGTACTGCACTGGAGATGGCAACAGGTCATCTGGTTCTGGATCTGAGTCACTTTCCACCAAAATGCAGAGATATTTGAACTTCTGTTGGAAGGGGTTTACAATAGAACAATTTCTCATTGATCTGGAATGACAATAAGAATGTTCTGTAACACCCAGACCAATACAGAATTCATATATGCACTAGAAATTTTTATATAAATATTTATTTACTGAAATTTAAAATGTGGCCCTGACGGCGGGACCGTCTGTACACGGTCCTCTTTTTGTTGCACTTTTTTCAATTGCATGGTACACTCATATTATGCATATCTAACTCCTGATATATATCTCAAAATATGCCTAAACTATTCATTTACACACTGGACACAAACAATTAGTACTTACCGACATTGTAGAGTATAATCACAGTGTATATGAGTGGAACAAGAGCAAAAATTCGGGTCTGGGTGACGCCAGCGAGAAGTGTTTACATTTTGGTCTCTCAACCAATGGGGAAGCGAGCAGATGCCGGTCTCACTTAGCTGGAGCGACTCACAGAAGGCTTGTGATTGGTCAGATATAGAGAATGGGAACCTAGATGCGCTGGGGGAGTAGGATGACACGCGCAAAAACACGTGTTTAGGACCGTCTGTACACGGTCCTGCCCGGTAAAGGGTTAATAACAATAAAAAAAAGCAATAGAGCACCTGCAAAGGTAAATTAGGTCCCAGAAAAATTATGGGCACTAATAACTAAAAAAAATTTGACCTATTTCACACAACCTAGCAGTAACCTGAGTACTACACCTGCAAAGAAGGCCACATTTTAGTGTAGGTATTTTCTAGTGAATCCTTCCTCTAACCAACCCAATAAGTATGATTATTAACTTTCCCGGTTGCAAACTTGAATTACCACAAAATTTGATAATTCTCCCATATACAGGCCCCCATGTTACGAGAAATTGGGGTTTCCTGAGGCCTAATGCCTTGTCTAAGGGCAAAGGGTAAAAATTACACAAAACACCTGTAAAACTAGGCCTTCCAGTCTATCCCCATAAACAAAGCTGATATTACCAGTGTGGTTTAGTGCTCCACTGGGTTAGGGTATCAGAAGGTTCCACACAAAAATTCCTAGGTAAGAAAATATAAATTTATTTACTTATATTAAACTATATACAGTCCAAACACACCTCTTCACATATCAATTAGCCAAACCACCTCAAAAACAGTACAGGACGGAGAAGGCGGCTGGGTGGTTACTTCAAAAACAAAACAATTCACTATGCGGTCAGCCCAGCCACCGCTCCCATCCTCCAGAACACATCTCCTCCTATTTCTTCAGTTCACACTCGTCCTTCCGGGCCCCGACCATGTCCGAGCCCAGGGCGTGTACTGGTACACCATAAAAAGTGCCTATGGCTTGAGTTAGCTACACAAAAAGGGAATACAACATCACAAACTTAGCTGAACCCAGGCTCCATCTCACCCCTGCTACCATGCTGCCGCCATGTGTAACCCAAGCGACGCCAACCTCCTCCCCACCAACATTTGGAAAATAAATCCCTAGCTGGATTTCTCTATTTCACCGCTTAAACTTACTTTACAGTATTCACCAAAAGCACAGCATATTTCTAAAATTATCATTTACATTTATCTAAAGGTTATACATTATTATTACTGTTTTTCCTAATTACCTGAAATTTATGGCACACTTCTCCAATAGCTATATATTACGTATATTTAAATGTCATGCAGAAACCTGCATAACAATCTCTTCTTATCATTCGCACAACATCCACGCACATTCAAACATCCCACTTTGACGGTTTTCTTCTTCTTTTTAGTAAGCTATACAGGAAAAGGGGTTACTAGCCCATTGTTCCCGGCATTTTAGTTGACTTTTACAACACGCATGGCTTACGGAGGAAAGATTCTTATTCCACTTCCCCATGGATATGAAAGGGAAAAGCAATAAGAACAAGAACTATTAAGATAAAATCAAAGAAAACTCAGATGAGTGTGTATACATAAACGTGTACATGTTTGCGTAGTGTGACCTAAGTGTAAGTATAAGTAGCAAAACGTACCTGAAATCTTGCATGTTTATGAGACAGAAAAAAGACACCAGCAATCCTACCATCATGTAAAACAGTTTCAGGTTTCTGTTTCACAGTCACCTGGCAGGATGGTAGTACCTCCCTGGGTGGTTGCTGTCTACCAACCTACAACAGTATTTAGATAAAGGTAGAGAAGTTTTTATTGCATTTATGGATTTAGAAAAGGCATATGATAGAGTGGATAGGGGAGCAATGTGGCAAATGTTGCAAGTGTATGGAATAGGTAGTAAGTTACTGAAGGCTGTAAAGAGTTTTTATGAGGATAATGAGGCTCAGGTTAGGGTGTGTAGGAGAGAGGGAGAGAACTTCCCGGTAAAAGTAGGTCTTAGACAGGGATGTGTAATGTCACCATGGTTGTTTAATATATTTATAGATGGGGTTGTAAAAGAAGTAAATGCTAGGGTGTTGGGGAGAGGGGTGGGATTAAATTATGGAGAATTAAATGCAAAATGGGAGTTGACACAGTTACTTTTGCTGATGACACTGTGCTTATGGGAGATTCTAAAGAAAAGTTGCAAAGGTTAGTGGACGAGTTTGGGAGAGTGTGTAAAGGTAGAAAGTTAAAAGTGAACATAGATAAGAGTAAGGTGATGAGGGTATCAAACGATTTAAATAAAGAAAAATTGGATATCACATTGGAGAGAGGGATTATGGAAGAAGTAAATGTTTTCAGATATTTGGGAGTTGACGTGTCAGTGGATGGGTTTATGAAGGATGAGGTTAACCATAGAATTGATGAAGGAAAAAAGGTGAGTGGTGCATTGAGGTATCTGTGGAGACAAAAAACGTTATCCATGGAGGCAAAGAAGGGAATGTACGAAAGTATAGTGGTACCAACACTCTTATATGGGTGTGAAGCATGGGTTGCAAATGCTGCAGCGAGGAGGAGGCTGGAGGCAGTGGAGATGTCCTGTCTAAGGGCAATGTGTGGTGTAAATATTATGCATGCAGAAACAGCACTTGAACAGCATTCTCGAACGAAAAAATATCGTAACTCGAGGTACCACTTTATTTAGATAAAGGTAGGGAAGTTTTCATTGCATTTATGGATTTAGAAAAGGCATATGATAGAGTGGATAGGGGAGCAATGTGGCAAATGTTGCAAGTGTATGGAATAGGTAGTAAGTTACTGAATGCTGTAAAGAGCTTTTATGAGGATAGGGAGGCTCAGGTTAGGGTGTGTAGGATAGAGGGAGACTACTTCCCGGTAAAAGTAGGTCTTAGACAGGGATGTGTAATGTCACCATGGTTGTTTAATATATTTATAGATTTTTTTTTTTTTTTTTTTCAACAAGTCAGCCGTCTCCCACCAAGGTAGGGTGTCCCAAAAAGAAAGAAAATCCCCAAAAAAGAAAATACTTTCATCATCATTCAACACTTTCACCACACTCATACATAATCACTGTCTTTGCAGAGGAGTTCAGATACGACAGCTGAGAATAGTCCCTCCCAGCTGTCACTATCCCAGACCCCTCCTTTAAAGTGCAGGCATTGTACTTCCCATTTCCAGGACTCAAGTCCAACTAAATCAATTAACTGGTTTCCCTGAATCCCTTCACAAAATGTTACCCTGCTCACACTCCAACAGATCGTCATGTCCCAAAAACCATTCGTCTCCATTCACTCCTATCTAACACGCTCACATGCTTGCTGGAAGTCCAAGCCCTCGCCCACAAAACCTCCTTTACCCCTTCCCTCCAACCTTTTCTAGGGCGACCCCTCCCGCCTTCCTTCCCCTACAGATTTATACGCTCTCCAAGTCATTCTACTTTGATCCATTCTCTATAAATGACCAAACCACCTCAACAACCCATCTTCAGCCCTCTGACAAATACTTTTAGTAACTCCACACCTTCTCCTAATTTCCACATTCCGAATTTTCTGCATAATATTTACACCACACATTGCCCTTAGACAGGACATCTCCACTGCCTACAGCCTCCTCCTCGCTGCAGCATTTGCAACCCATGCTTCACACCCATATAAGAGTGTTGGTACCACTATACTTTCGAACATTCCCTTCTTTGCCTCCATGGATAACGTTTTTTGTCTCCACAGATACCTCAACGCACCACTCACCTTTTTTCGTACATTCAGCAAAAAGTAACTGTGTCAACTCCCATTTTGCATTTAATTCTCCATAATTTAATCCCACCCCTCTCCCCAACACCCTAGCATTTACTTCTTTTACAACCCCATCTATAAATATATTAAACAACCATGGTGACATTACACAACCCTGTCTAAGACCTACTTTTACCGGGAAGTAATCTCCCTCTCTCCTACACACCCTAACCTGAGCCTCACTATCCTCATAAAAACTCTTTACAGCCTTCAGTAACTTACTACCTATTCCATACACTTGCAACATTTGCCACATTGCTCCCCTATCCACTCTATCATATGCCTTTTCTAAATCCATAAATGCAATAAAAACTTCTCTACCTTTATCTAAGTACTGTTCACATATATGCTTCACTGTAAACACTTGATCTACACATCCCCTACCCACTCTAAAGCCTCCTTGCTCATCTGCAATCCTACTCTCTGTCTTACCTCTAATTCTTTCAATAATAACCCTGCCATACACTTTACCTGGTATACTCAGTAAACTTATTCCCCTATAATTTTTACACTCTCTTTTATCCCCTTCCTTTATATAAAGGAACTATACATGCTCTCTGCCAATCCCTAGGTACCTTCCCTCTTTCATACATTTATTAAACAAAAATACCAACCACTCCAGCACTATATCCCCCTGCTTTTAACATTTCTGTCATGATTCCGTCAATTCCAACTGCTTTACCCCTTTCATTCTACGTAATGCCTCACGCACCTCCCCCACACTCACATCCTGCTCTTCACTCCTAAACGACGTTGTACCTCCCTGGCCAGTACATGAAATTACCGCCTCCCTTTTTTCATCGACATTTAAAAGTTCCTCAAAATATTCCCGCCATCTACCCAATACCTCCAGCTCCCCATCTACTAACTCCCCTACTCTGTTTTTAACTGACAAATCCATTCGTTCCCTAGGCTTTCTTACCTTGTTTATCTCACTCCAAAATTTTTTCTTGTTTTCAGCAAAATTTCTTGACAGAGCCTCTCCCATTCTTTCATCCGCTCTTCTTTTGCACTCTCTCACCACTCTCTTCACCTTTCTTTTACTCTCCATATACTCTGCTCTTTTATTAATACTTCTGTTTTGTAAAAACCTCTCATAAGCTACCTTTTTCTCTTTTATCACACCCTATACTTCTTCATTCCACCACTCACTCCTCTTTCCTCCTGCACCCACCCTCCTTAGCACAAACTTCTGCCCACATTCTAATACTGCATTTTTAAAACTATCCCAACTCTCTTCAACCCCCACTACTCCTACTTGCATTAGCCCACCTTTCTGCCAATAGTTGCTTATATCTCACCCTAACTTCCTCCTCCCTTACTTCTCCCTTCTCCCTCCCTTACTCCTCCCTTACACTTTACCTGGTATACTCAGTAAACTTTTTTTTTATTTTATTAACACATCGGCCGATTCCACCAAGGCAGGGTGGCCCGAAAAAGAAAAACTTTCATCATCATTCACTCCATCACTGTCTTGCCAGAGGGTGCTTTACACTACAGTTATAAAACTGCAACATTAACACTCCTCCTTCAGAGTGCCGGCACTGTACTTCCATCTCCAGAACTCAAGTCCGGCCTGCCGGTTTCCCTGAATCCCTTCATAAATGTTACTTTGCTCACACTCCAACAGCCGTCAAGTATTAAAAACCTATGCCTCCATTCACTCTATCAAATACGCTCACATGCTTGCTGGAAGTCCAAGCCCCTCGCACTCAAAACTTCCTTTACCCCCTCCCTCCAACCTTTCCTAGGCCGACCCCTACCCCGCCTTCCCTCCTACGATTTATACACTCTCGGAAGTCACTCTGTCTCGTTCCATTCTCTCTACATGCCAAACCACCTCAACAACCCCTCCTCAGCTCTGGACAATCGTTTTGGTAATCCGCACCTCCTCTAATTTCCAAACTCCGAATTCTCTGCATTATATTCACACCACACATTGACCTCAGACATGACATTTCCACTGCCTCCAGCCTTCTCCTCGTTGCACATTCATCACCCATGCTTCACACCCATATAAGAGCGTTGGTATAACTATACTCTCATACATTCCCCTCTTTACTTCCATGGACAAGGTTCTTTGTCTCCACAGACTCCAGTGCTCCCTCACCCTTTTCCCCTCTCAATTCTATGATTCACCTCATCCTTCATAGACCCATCCATGACATGTCCACTCCCAAATATCTGAATACAATCACCTCCTCCATACTCTCTCCCTCAATCTGATATCAATCTTTCGTCACCTATTCTTTTGTTATCCTCATCACCTTACTCTTTCCTATATTCACTTTCAATTTTCTTCTTTTACCACCCTACAAATTCATCCACCAACCTCTGCAACTTCTCTTCAGAGATCTCCCAAAAGCACAGTGTCATCAGCAAAAAGCAACTGTGACAACTCCCTTTGTATTTGCTTCTTTATCTTTTAGCCCAACACCTCTTGAGACCCTCGCATTCACTTCTCTTACAAGCCCCATCTATAAATATATTGAACAACCACGGTGACATCACACATCCTTGTCTAAGGCCCACTTTTGCTGGAAATAGTCCTTCCTCCTACACCTCTAACCTGAGCCTCACTATCCTCATAAAAACTCTTTACTGCTTTCAGTAACCTTCCTCCTATTCCATACACCTGCAACATCTGCCACATTGCCCCTATCTACCTATCATCGCCTTTTCCAAATCCATAAATGCCACAAAACATCTTTACCCTTATCCAAATACTGTTCACCTATATGTTTCACTGTAAACATGATCTACACCCCTACCTTTCCTAAAGCCCCTTGTTCATCTGCTACCCTACTTTCTGTCTTACTCTTAATTCTTTCAATAATAACTCTACCATACACTTTACGATTTGGGGGTTATGGTAGCAAGCAACCTCAAACCAAGTCAGCAATGCCTAAGCGTAAGAAATAAAGCAAATAGATTATTGGGATTTATATCAAGAATGTAAGCAACAGAAGTCCAGCGGTTATATTACAGCTTTATACATCATTAGTAAGGCCTCACTAGATTGCGCAGCTCAGTTCTAGTCTCCATTTTACAGAATGGATATAAATTCGTTAGAAAACATTCAGCGACGAATGACAAAGTTAATTCACAGCATTAGAAATCTTCCGTATGAAGAAAGATTGAAGACCCTTAAATTACATTCACTTGTAAGACGAAGAATGAGGAGACATGATCGAGGTATATAAGTGGAAGATGGGTATTAATAAGTGGGATATAAATAAGGTGTTGAGGATATCTCTCCAAGAGAGAACCCGCAATAATGGATTCAAATTGGATAAGTTTAGATTTAGAAAGGATATAGGAAAAATATTGGTTTGGAAATAGGGTAGTTGATGAGTGGAACAGTCTGCCTAGTAGGGTTATTGAAGCTAAGACCTTGGGTAGTTTCAAATTTAGGTTGGATAAATACATGAGTGAGAGGGGTTGGATTTGAGTGGGACTCGCACTTGAGTCAATAGAATCATCAAAGCTTATTTCTTGGGTAGAATTGAAAATTAGGTTGGGCAATTATTCTGTTAGTGGGATGGATTGTGAAGGACTTGCCTAGTATGGGCCAACAGGCCTGCTGCAGTGTTCCTCCTTTCTTATGTTCTTATGTGATCCTTTATTGACTACGTTTCGCCCACACAGTGGGCTTTATCAAGTTACTAACAAATGTACCAGAGCAGAGAGTACCTGAGTGTGACGTGGAGAGTCAGGTACCTGACGTGGAGAGTCAGGTGGAGAAGGTTGAGAAGAAGCTGCAAGAGATGGTCAAGTATGATGGTTGTTATCTAGGATAACAATAAAGAGGTGTCTTGGCAAAAGGTTCAGCTATATTGTAAAAGCCGTTGTTCTGGTTGAAACTGTTTGATTTTCAGATGAGTGATGATTCCAAGATTCTTCCCTGGCGATGAGTCTTGTGTCTCTGTAGTTGATTAAATGGTTGTAGAAGAGTCTGTGTAAAACACAGGCATTCCTCAAACAGTCCATTCTGCTGCGTATTGGAGTTTTGACATACGTGTTTGGAGGTCTCTGGATGTCACGCCCACGTATGAGTGGATGCAGTCATTTCAAGGAATTACGTATACCCCTGCAGAGGATTGCACCTTGTGGTATCGCTTACTGGTGATGTCTTTGATGGTAGGGAATGTGAAGGAAAATACTTAGAATGTGGTATTGGGAAAAATGTAGAGACGTCTTTGGCAACTGAGTTAGTGGGTAGGCAGCAGGTAAAATCTCAGATCTAGAGAATTTATTTTGTGTGTGTGTGTGTTTGTGTGTGTGTGTTAGTTACCATTTTGTCCTAGGCAGATGTCGATTAGACACTAGGCCTGTTGCATGTGTGTGTGTGTGTGTAAGGAAACACTTCGAAATGTTTCTGCCCCGCCGGGAATTGAGCCCGGGCTCTCCGTGCGTGAAGCGAGAGCTTTAGCCACCAGGCCACCGGGGCGTGTGTGTGTGTGTGTGTGTGTGTGTGTTTGTGTATGTGTACTCACCTAATTGTGGTTGCAGGGGTCGAGACTCAGCTCCTGGCCCCGCCTCTTCACTGATTGCTACTAGGTCCTTTCTCTCCCTGCTCCATGAGCTTTATCATACCTCGTCTTAAAGCTATGTATGGTTCCTGCCTCCACTACCTCACTTTCCAGACAATTCCACTTCCTGACAACTCTGTGACTGAAGAAATACTTCCTAACATCCCTTTGACTCAGTGCATATAGGTGAGTACACACACACACAATGACATGATGGAAGGGATAGACTCAGAAGTGTCCCTGTTCGCAGATGATGTGAAGTTAATGAGGAGAAATAAATCAGATGAGGATCAGGCAGGACTACAAAGAGACCTGGACACCTGGTCCAGCAACTGGCTCCTTGAATTTAACCCCGGCAAATGCAAAGTCATGAAGATAGGGGAAGGGCAAAGAAGACCGCAGACAGAGTATAACCTAGGTGGCCAAAGACTGCAAACCTCGCTCAAGGAGAAAGATCTTGGGGTGAGTATGACACCGAGCACGTCTCCGGAAGCACACATCAACCAGATAACTGCTGTAGCATATATGCGCCTGGCAAACCTGAGAATAGCGTTCCGATACTTGGAGTATGCAGCACCAGTCTGAAACCCACACCTGATCAAGCACGTCAAGAAATTAGAGAAAGTGCAAAGGTTTGCGACAAGGTTAGTTCCACAGCTAAGGGGAATGTCCTACGAAGAAAAGTTAAGGGAAATCGACCTGACAACACTGGAGGACAGGAGGATTAGGGGAGACATGATAACTACATACAAAATACTGCGTGGAATAGACAAGGTGGATAGAGACAGGATGTTCCAGAGAGGTGACACAGAAACAAGGGGTCACAATTGGAAGTTGAAGATTCAGATGAGTCAAAGGGATGTTTGGAAGTATTTCTTCAGCAATAGAGTAGTCAGGAAGTGGAATAGTCTAGCAAGTGATGTATTGGAGTACGAACCATACGTAGCTTTAAGACTAGGTAAAGCTCATGGAGCAGGGAGAGAGAGGACCCGGTAGTGATCAGTGAAGAGGCGGGGCCAGGAGCTGAGTCTCGACCCCTGCAACCACAATTAGGTGAGTACAATTAGGTGAGTACAGACACACACACACACACATTATCAAAATATTAGTATGTGTAATTCCAAAACACTGAAGAAAAACCTAAACCATAACCTCACTCATCCCAAACAAACCCCAGCCACACCAACAGCCTCTCATATATCCCCACCCATTCTAGAACCAAGACCACAAGTACTCACACAGCACAGACAGTGCCTCCCAACTCTCAGCACTCAAATTCCCTTGCTCAGTTCACCCGGAATTCGAACCCATGGTTAACCTGTCCTGAAATCAGCAGACTAGCGCTATATCCACAGTGGTGTCCCTGCTACCTGTCAGGGGCTAATGAGAGCTGCTGTGTTTCCCCGTGGAAAACAGTAATACTAACTTATAACCAACAAATAATAAAAAAGAAGGGTCAAATAAATAAGGGTGATTTCAACAAGACCTATATTAAATACACAAATAACCCGTACATAGATGAGAGGAGCTCACGACGACGTTTCGGTCCGACTTGGACCATGTATAAAGTCACACTAACAAAAAGGAGAGGGAGTATATATATAGACCAGCAGACAGGGACGAGAACAAGAGAGGAAGTGGTGGAGGTAGTAGTAGTAGTAATAGTAGTAGTAGTAGTAGCAGTAGTAGTAATAGTAGTAGTAGTGGAGTCAGTCAAATACTAAAAAAGAGGAGCACTGTAATTGAGCAAGGGGCCCACAGAGGGTAGGAGCAAGAACACAGAGGGTAGGAGCAAGAACACAGAGGGTAGGAGCAAGAACACAGAGGGTAGGAGCAAAAACACAGAGGGTAGGAGCAAGAAAACAGAGGGTAGGAGTAAGAACACAGAGGGTAGGAGCAAGAAAACAGAGGGTAGGAGCAAGAACACAGAGGGTAGGAGCAAGAACACAGAGGGTAGGAGCAAGAACACAGAGGGTAGGAGCAAGAACACAGAGGGTAGGAGCAAGAACACAGAGGGTAGGAGCAAGAACACAGAGGGTAGGAACAAGAACACAGAGGGGAGGGAGGGAAATAATAAAGGACAAAGGCCCAAGGCAGAAGAAAGAAACCCCAAAGGAGAAAGAGGAAAAGGGGAAAAAAGAATCAGGTTAAGTCACGGGTGTTCTGAAGTTTGGAGTATTTAACAATGTAATGGGTGAGGAAGGCATCAACAGAGACAAAGCCACGACTAAGATTCATACAAGGAAAGTTGTCAAAGTTAGAAGTAGGGTAGACAGTTTTAGCAGAAGACCAATCTATAGGATGACTGTGATCTCCGACATGACAGAAAAGAGCATTGTTGGTGGAACTTTTGACCTCGTGACCAGGTAATGATCCAGATCGGACCGAAACGTCGTCATAAGTTTCTGTATCGTGCGTGCGGGTTAATTATGCATTGTTTCAGTATTGTGTCTTTTTCTTTCTTTTGACCTCGTTTTGCCCGATAATTCACCGATTTCTTTGCTGACCAAAGTTTAATTCTCGTTAACCTCTTTATCTCGTTTTTTTTTCTATGTTTGGAGAGGCAGTTGAAGACATCATCACATGTGGACGGGACCCACTAGAGAAATCAGGTCAGACCCATAAGTTGCATCAGATTTAGTGGCTACAGTATCATCCGAGAACCCAGCTGTCAAGAACCCGGTTACCAAGAACACAGCTACCAAGATTCCAGCTGTCAAGAACCCAGGTATCAAGAACCCAGGTATCAAGAACCCAGGTATCAAGAACCCAGCTATCAAGAATTCAAGTATAAAGAACCCAGCTATTAAGAACCCAACTATCAAGAACCTAATTCCCAGAACCCAAATTACGAGAAACTTAGGCGTATAAGCAAACCAAGAACCCACCTCCAAGGAACCCCCAGTATAAAGCAACTAACTACCAAGAACCCACCTCCAAGGAACCCCCAGTATAAAGCAACTAACTACCAAGAACCCACCTGCTGCAACAACATCCTTGACTGCTGGAGTACTAACACACTCGTAAAGACTCGATTGCACTTACTAGACTTCAAGCACTACACACCAACACTTTATTAATGGAAATAAGTCACCTTCACAATGACGTCGTGTTGGCAGAGCGAAATGTCTTGGTGACACTATTACAATGACGTCGTGTTGGCAGAGCGAAATGTCTTGGTAACACCAAAATTTCCAACAATGACGTCGTGTTGGCGAGAAAGCGTAAATGGGCTTGGCGACACCCATCACAATGACGTCGCGTTGGCGAGGGAATGTCTTGGTGACACCATCATGACGTCGCGTTGGCGGCAATGTCTTGGTAACACCATCACAATGACGTCGTGTTGGCAGAGCGAAATGTCTTGGTACACCATCACAATGACGTCGCTTGGCAGAGGAAATGTCTTGGTGACACCATCACAATGACGTCGCGTTGGCAGAGCGAAATGTCTTGGTGACACCATCACAATGACGTCGTGTTGGCAGAGCGAAATGTCTTGGTGACACCATCACAATGACGTCGTGTTGGCAGAGCGAAATGTCTTGGTGACACCATCACAATGACGTCGTGTTGGCAGAGCGAAATGTCTTGGTGACACCATCACAATGACGTCGTGTTGGCAGAGCGAAATGTCTTGGTAACACCATCACAATGACGTCGCGTTGGCAGAGAAATGTCTTGGTGACACCATCACAATGACGTCGCGTTGGCAGAGCGAAATGTCTTGGTGACACCATCACAATGACGTCGCGTTGGCAGAGCGAAATGTCTTGGTACACCATCACAATGACGTCGCGTTGGCAGAGGAAATGTCTTGGTGACACCATCACAATGACGTCGCGTTGGCAGAGCGAAATGTCTGGTACACCATCACGACGGGTGGCAGAGCGAAATGTCTTGGTGACACCATCACAATGACGTCGCGTTGGCAGAGCGAAATGTCTTGGTAACATCTTGGTGCGAGCAAATTCTTTCCCTCACAATGACGTCGTGTTGGCAGTGCTAAATGTCTTGGTGACACCATCACAATGACGTCGTGTTGGCAGTGCTAAATGTCTTGGTGACACCATCACAATGACGTCGTGTTGGCAGTGCTAAATGTCTTGGTGACACCATCACAATGACGTTGTGTTGGCAGTGCTAAATGTCTTGGTGACACCATCACAATGACGTTGTTTCACAATGGAGTACAATGTTATCCCGTTCCATATGTTTGTTTGTATCTTGGTTGATTTTCATCATTTTTAATATTTTTTATTGACAGTTTTTTTATGTATTTTATTTTAGTTATTACTATTTATTATGTATATTTAACGGGTTTCCGTAGGAAGAAAACTATAATTTTTAGTAACATTAAATATTTTCTTTTAAATTAGGATAAACATAAACAATTTGTTACTCTTTAACGATTTTGTTTTAGGATTATAAATGACCTTCACATTTATTACACTTTACTGTGCAAGTTTTTTTTCCTGGAATATAGCCAAAAATATTTCACTATAATTATTCTCACCAATTTTTAAGTGATATCCATTTTTTTTCCAATACAATAGAGCGAAAAAGTAATGTGAAGATCCTGGAAGTGATAATGTCAGAGGATCTCGCCTACAAAAACCACAACAATGTATCTACTGCATCTGCTAGAAAAATGATAGGATGGATAATGAGAACCTTCAAAACTAGGGACGCCAAGCCCATGATGCTTCTCTTCAAATCGCTTGTTCTCTCTAGGCTGGAATACTGCAGTACACTAACTGCCCCCTTCAAGGCTGGCGACATTACTGACCTGGAGAATCTACAAAGAACTTTCACGACAAACATAAGTACGATGAAGCACCTAAATTACTGGAAACGGTTAAAGTCCCCCGATTTGTATTCCCTGGAGCGCAGGCGAGAAAGATACATACTATACATAAGATACACGAACTTGCACACGAAAATCACTCGATATAAAAGCAAAAGACTCGGCAGTAGATGCAACATTCCCACAATGAAAAGCAGGGGCGCCCCGAGTACACTGAGAGACAACGCAATAAGTGTCCGGGGCCCAAGACTGTTCAACTGCCTCCCAGCATACATAAGGGGGATTACCAATAAACTCCTGGCTGTCTTCAAGAAGGCACTGGACGGGCACCTGAAGTCAGTACCTGACCAACCAGGCTGTGGTTCGTGCGTCAGTTTGTGTACTGCCATCAGTAACGAGGCCTGGTCTCAAACCGGGCCGAGGGGGCGTTGACCCCCGAAACCCTCTCTAGGTAACACCTATTGACACATTACTTTCTTATTGTTCCTACATCAACCTTGTCACCATTACAACTCTTATTGTTCCTACAACAACCTTGTCACCATTACAACTCTTATTGTTCCAACAACAACCTCGTCACCATTACAACTCTTATTGTTCCTACAACAACCTTGGCACCATTACAACTCTTATTGTTCCTACAACAACCTTGTCACCATTACAACTCTTATTGTTCCTAAAACCTCGTACATTACAACTCTTATTGTTTCAACAACCTTGTCATGTACTAACTCTTATTGTTCCTACAACAACCTTGTCACCATTACAACTCTTATTGCCTACAACAACCCTCACATTAAACCTTATTGTTCCTAGTCAATGCACACCTTGTCACCTACAAGCTCTATATTTGTATCCTCATACAACCTGTCATACCATACGCTCTTATTGTCCTCAACCCTCGTCACCATTACATTACTCTTATTGTTCCTACACAACCTGTCACCATTACAACTCTTATTGCTTCCTACAACAACCTTGTCACCATTACAACTCTTATTGTTCACAACAACCTCGTCACCATTACAACTCTTATTGTTCCTACAACAACCTTGTCACCATTACAACTCTTATTGTTCTACAACAACCTGTCACCATTACAACTCTTCCTGTGGCAAAACTGAAGTTCACTAACATTAAGCTTTTTTTTGTATGTATGCTTTAATCCAGTATTATTTTCAATTATATTCGTTTGCTGGTGTAGTTTGGACTTAGTCAGTTGAGCGGTCAAGGAAAATACAGTTAAACCATTATTGTTCCTTAGTTCGAAGTTTGTCACACATTTATCTACAAGTCAATATTTAGATTATATACCTGTCATACCCTGTTCTTCATATACTTGTCATACTCCAGCATCTTCATATATCTGTCATACCTGTCATCTTCTTATACCTGTCATTACCCAGCATCTTCAATATCTGTCATCCCTGTATCTTCAATACCTGTCATAGCCTAGCTATCTTCCAATCAATGTCATATCTGTGTCTTCATTATCTGTCATACCCTGCTATCTTACTCCTGTCATCATGATCTTCATATACCTGTTACTTCTGCTATCTTCGATATAGCTGTCATTACTCCGCATTCATATATGTCATTACCTGTCTTCATGTATCTAGTCAAGGCTGTTATCACATCAATGATGGTAGTTGTGTCTTCATGTTCTTGTAAGGTCAGTTACTCCAGCATCAATGATGTAATGTGTCTTCATGTTCTTTATGGTCAGTTACTCCAGCATCAATGATGGTAGTTGTGTCTTCAGTTCTAGTAAGGTCAGTTACTTCAGCATCAATGATGGTAGTTGTGTCTTCATGTTCTTGTAAGGTCATTACTCCAGCATCAATGATGGGTAGTTGTGTCTTCATGTTCTTGTAAGGCCAGTTACTCCAGCATCAATGATGGTAGTTGGCTTCATGTCTTGTAAGGTCATTACTTCAGATCAATGATGGTAGTTGTGTCTTCATGTTCTTAAGGTCAGTTACTTCCAGCATCAATGATGTATGTGTCTTCATGTTCAGCTAAGGTCAGTTACTCCAGCATCAATGATGGTAGTTGTGTCTTCATGTTCTTGTAAGGTCAGTTACTCCAGCATCAATGATGGTAGTTGTGTCTTCATGTTCTTGTAAGGTCAGTTACTCCAGCATCAATGATGGTAGTTGTGTCTTCATGTTCTTGTAAGGTCAGTTACTCCAGCATCAATGATGGTAGTTGTGTCTTCATGTTCTTGTAAGGTCAGTTACTCAGCATCAATGATGTAGTTGTGTCTTCATGTTCTGCTAAGGTATTACTCAGCATCAATGATGGTAGTTGTGTCTTCATGTTCTTGTAAGGTCAGTTACTTCAGCATCAATGATGGTAGTTGTGTCTTCATGTTCTAGTAAGGTCAGTTACTTCAGCATCAATGATGGTAGTTGTGTCTTCATGTTCTTGTAAGGTCAGTTACTCCAGCATCAATGATGGTAGTTGTGTCTTCATGTTCTTGTAAGGTCAGTTACTCCAGCATCAATGATGGTAGTTGTGTCTTCATGTTCTTGTAAGGTCAGTTACTCCAGCATCAATGATAGTAAATGTGTCTTCATGTTCTTTAAGGTCAGTTACTCCAGCATCAATGATGGTAGTGTGTCTTCATGTTCTACTAAGGTCAGTTACTTCAGCATCAATGATGGTAGTTGTGTCTTCATGTTCTACTAAGGTCAGTTACTTCAGCATCAATGATGGTAGTTGTGTCTTCATGTTCTTGTAAGGTCAGTTACTCCAGCATCAATGATGGTAGTTGTGTCTTCATGTTCTTGTAAGGTCAGTTACTCCAGCATCAATGATGGTAGTTGTGTCTTCATGTTCTAGTAAGGTCAGTTACTTCAGCATCAATGATGGTAGTTGTGTCTTCATGTTCTACTAAGGTCAGTTACTTCAGCATCAATGATGGTAGTTGTGTCTTCATGTTCTATAAGGTCAGTTATTTCACATCAATTGGTTTGGTTTGTTCTAAAAGGTCAGTTCTAAACATCAAATTTGGTGTTTTCTTAAAGTTTAAAAGGTCAGTTATTTCAGCACAATGGTAGTTTTTTTGACACACTACATCTGATGCTGGAGTAACTGACCTTACTAGAACATGAAGACACAGAAGTATCATTGATGCTGAAGTAACTGACCTACTAGAACTTGAAGACACAACTACCATCATTGATTGTGAAGTAACTGACCTCAGTAGAACATGAAGACACAACTACCATCATTGATGCTGGAGTAACTGACCTTACTAGAACTTGAAGACACACTACCATCATTGATGCTGGAGTAACTGACCTTACTAGAACTTGAAGACAGGTTTATACTTCATCATTAATGATGAAGTAACTGACCTCAGTAGAACATGAAGACACACTACCATCATTGATGCTAGAGTAACTGACCTTACTAGAACTTGAAGACACAACTACCATCATTGATGCTGGAGTAACTGACCTTACAATAACATGAAGACACAACTACCATCATTTATGCTGGAGTAACTGACCTTACAAGAACAAGAAGACACAATTACCATCATTGATGCTGGAGTAACTGACCATACAAGAACATGAAGACACAACTACCATCATTGATGCTGAAGTAACTGACCTTAGTAGAACATGAAGACACACTACCATCGTTGATGCTTGGGCAACTGACCTTACTAGAACTTGAAGACACAACTACCATCATTGATGATGAAGTAACTGACCTTACTAGAACATGAAGACACAGAACCATCATTGATGCTGAAGTAACTGACCTTAGTAGAACATGAAGACACAACTACCATCATTGATGCTGAAGTAACTGACCTTAGTAGAACATGAAGACACAACTACCATCATTGATTGTGAAGTAACTGACATCAGTAGAACATGAAGACACAACTACCCTCATTGATGCTGGTGTAACTGACCTTAGTAGAACATGAAGACACACTACCATCATTGATGCTGGAGTAACTGACCTTACTAGAACATGAAGACACAGAAGTATCATTGATGCTGAAGTAACTGACCTTACTAGAACTTGAAGACACAACTACCATCATTGATGCTAGAGTAACTGACTTATAAACTTGAAGACACACTACCATCATTGATGCTGAAGTAACTGACCTTAGTAGAACATGAAGACACAACTACCATCATTGATTGTGAAGTAACTGACCTTAGTAGAACATGAAGACACAACTACCATCATTGATGCTGGTGTAACTGACCTTAGTAGAACATGAAGACACACTACCATCATTGATGCTGGAGTAACTGACCTTACTAGAACTTGAAGACAGGTATATACTTCATCATTAATTATGAAGTAACTGACCTTAGTAGAACATGAAGACACACTACCATCATTGATGCTAGAGTAAGTGATATTACTAGAACTTGAAGACACAATTACCATCATTGATGTTGAAGTAACTGACCTTACTAGAACTTGAAACAACTACCATCATATGCTGGAGTAACTGACCTTAGTAGAACTTGAAGACACAACTAAAATCATTATGCTGAGTAACTGACCTTAGTAGAACATGAAGACACACTACCATCATTGATGCTAGAGTAACGGCCCTTTCTAGAACTTGAAGACACAACTACCATCATTGATGATGAAGTAACTGACCTTAGTAGAACATGAAGACACACTACCATCATTGATGCTGAGTAACTGACCTTACTAGAACTTGAAGACACAACTACCATCATTGATGCTGAAGTAACTGACCTTAGTAGAACATGAAGACACACTACCATCATTGATGCTAGAGTAACTGACCTTACTAGAACTTGAAGACACAACTACCATCATTGATGCATTGATTGAGAACTGACTAAGAACTGAAGACACACTCATCATGATTGATAACGCTTAAGAACTGAAGACACAAATATATCGAAGTAACTGACCTATGAACTGAAGACCTACCATATTATGTGATAATGACTTAGAACTGAAGACAAACCATTATGGAGAACACCTATAGAACTAAGAAACCATCATGATCTGAAACTGACCTAAACTTGAAGACAATCATTGGGATGTTGAAATACCTGACCTGACTAGAACTGAAGCACACTACCATTGATGTAGAATGACCTTATAGAACATGAGACACACTACCATTTTCTGGAGTAACTGACTTAGAACAAAGACACAATACCATCATTGATGCGAGAATGACCTTAAGAACTGAAAACACTACCATCATTGATGCTGAACTGACTTAAGAACTGAAGACAAAACCATCATTGATCTGAGTAACTGACCTTAAGAACTGAAACACTACCATCATTGATGGAGAACTGACCTATAGAACTTGAAGACACAACCATCATTGATGTGAAGTAACTGACCAGTAGAACTGAAGACACAACACCATCATTATGCTGAGTAACTGACCTTAGTAGAAAGAAGAACACTACCATCATTGATGCTGGAGTAACTACCTATAGAACTTGAAGACAAATACCATCATGATGTGAGTAACTGACCTTATAGAACATGAAGACAATACCATCATTGATGTGAGTAACTGATATAGAACTTGAAGACACATACCATCTTGATGCTGAGTAACTGACCTTATAGAACTAAACAATACCATCATTGATGGAGAACTGACCTTGAGTAACTGACCTTATAAACTGAGACACAATATCATTGATGAGTAATGACCTTATAGAACTTGAAGACACACTACCATCATTGATGCTGAAGAAGACCTTATAGAACGAAGACAACTACCATCATTGATGTGAGTAACTGACCTTACTAAACTGAAACAAACCATCATTGATGGATAAACCTACAAACTGAAGACACACATCATTGATGGAGTAACTGACCTATAGAACTTGAAGACAATACCATCATTGATTGTAAGTAACTGACCTATAGAACATGAAGACACAACTACCATCATTGATGCTGAGAACTGACCTTAAGAACTGAAGACACACTACCATCATTGATGCTGAAGTAACTGACCTTAAGAACATGAGACCAACATCATTTTAAGTAACGACTTAAACTTGAAGCAAACTACCTCAGACTGAAGTAACTACCTTATGAACTGAAGAAACTACCTATTGATTTGAAGTAATACCTAGTAGAACATGAAGACACACTACCATCATTGATGTGTAACTGACCTTAGTAGAACTGAAGACACCTACATCATTGATCTGGAGTAACTACCTATAGAACTTGAAGACACACTACCATCATTATGCTGAGTAATGACCTATAGAACTGAAGACACAATATCTTATGTGATAACTACCTATAGATGAAGAACTACCATCTTGACGAGAACGACCTTAAATAAGACACAATTATCTGTTGAGATACTGACTATGTGAAGACACAACAAATCCTAATGAAGCAACTACTCATTTTGCGGGAACTGACCTAAAAGAAGACACAAACATCATTGATGGAATGACCTAAAGAATTGAAGACACAACTACCATATGGGAAGATCTAGGAAAAACATCATTGATTAGTAACTGACCTTATAAACTGAAACACTCCTATGATCGATGACCAAGAAAAACACTACCATAGATGAAAACTAAGAATGAAGAACCTACCTCTTGATGGGAACTACCTATGAACTGAAGAACTACCTCAGACGAGAACTACCTTATAGAATTAGAGGTTTCCATATTATAATAAATAGAAGAAGACACACTACCATCATTATGTAGAAGTGATTATGAACAAAACATACCACATTGATTTGATACACATAAGAAAATACTAGATCTGGAGAACTGACCTAGAACTTGAAGACCAACTAACTTAACAAATACCTATGAACTAAAACACCATCATGATCTAAGAACGCCTTAAACTGAAGACACACTACCATCATTATAGAATGACTTTAGAATGAAGACACAACCATCATTGAGGGAGTAACTACTACAGAACTAAGACACAACCATCATTGATGCTGAAGTAACTGACCTTAGTAGAACAAAACCTTCATGATGCTGAGAACTGACCTTAGTAGAACATGAAGCACACTACCATTGTGTGAACTATAGAGAACATGAAGAACACACTCATTGATCTGGAGAACTTCTAGAACTTGAACACACTACCATCATTGATGAGTAACTCATGAACTGAAGAACAATCATTGATGCTGAGTAACTCCTAAAAGAAGACCCTACATCATTGGATACTAATAAGAA
>WNWK01026446.1:0-27381 GCA_009830355.1 Cherax destructor | reverse complement strand
AATTAACACATACAGAGTCTGTCTGGATAGAATTTTCAGAGGGTGTGAAAAATTGATTTTAGGCGTGATTTACCGTCCTCCAAACTTAGATAGGAACAAGGAGACTACTTTGGGAGGAAATTGTTAAGGCCACAAGACACGATAACGTAGTAATTCTAGGGGACTTTAACTTTAGTCAGATTGATTGGAATTTCATGACAGGAATTTAGAATCTAACGACTTTTAGAAGTAGTTCAGGATTGCTTTTGAAGCAGTTTGTAACAGAACCTACAAGGGAAATAACCTACTTGACTTGGTTCTGGCAAGCAAGGAAACCCTTGTTAATAATTTAGAAATTACAGAGGAACTCGGCTCAAGCGACCACAAGTCAATTACCTTTAGCATTGAATGGATGTATGATAGTAGGGATAATTCAGTAATGGTCCCAGATTTTCGCTTAGCAGATTATAATGGACTTAGAGAACACTTATCAACTGTGGACTGGGGTGAAGAAGAGAGGTATCAATATGACAGTTTTCTTAACACTATACAGGCTGCCCAAAGAACATTTATCCCGTATAAAGAAATTAGATCAAGTAGAAATGACCCAAAATGGATGAATAATAGGCTCAAATATCTTTTAGGGCAGAAGAAAGGAATTTATAGGCGCATAAAAAGAGGTGAGGGTCATCTTATAAATCAGTATACTGACATTAAGAGGACGTTAAAAGGGGAATAAGAAAATCTAAACGGGACTATGAAATTAAAGTTGCTAGGGATTCAAAAACTAACCCAAAAGTTTTTCCAGGTTTATAGAACAAAAGTTAGGGATAAGATAGGTCCCTTAAAAATAACTTGGGCATCTTACTGACAAGGAGAATGATATGTGCTCTATTTTTAATAATTATTTTCTCTCGGTTTTCACACAGGAAGACATTAATAATATCCCAGTAATTAATTTTTACAGAGGCCCAGAAGAAGATAAATTATGTAATATCACAGTCACTAGCGAAATGATTATGAAACAGCTGGACCGACTGAAACAAAATAAATCGCCGGGTCCTGATGAGCTTTTTGCAAGGGTTCTTAAGGAATGCAAAATGGAACTCTGTGAACCAATATCTAACATTTTTAATTTATCTCTTCAAACAGGTGTAGTGTCTGATATGTGGAAGATGGCTAATGTAATTCCTATTTTTAAAGCAGGGGACAAGTCACTACCGTCAAACTACCGCCCAATAAGCCTGACCTCAATTGTAGGCAAATTACTAGAGTCAATTATAGCTGATATTATTAGAAGCCATCTAGATAACCATAATTTGATTAATGATACCAGCATGGATTCACGAGGGCCGTTCCTGCCTATCTAATTTGTTAACCTTCTTCACTAAAGCTTTTGAGGCTGTTGATCACGATAAAGAATTCGATATTGTTTATTTAGACTTTAGTAAGGCTTTTGATAGAGTACCGCACCAGAGACTGTTAAAGAAAGTGGCAGCTCATGGCATTGGGGGAAAAGTGCTGTCATGGATCGAGTCATGGCTCACCAATAGGAAGCAGAGAGTGTGCATAAATGGGGTTAAATCCGAATGGGGACTTGTAACAAGTGGTGTTCCACAGGGATCAGTCTTAGGCCCATTGTTATTTATAATATATATCAATGACCTTGACGAGGGAATTACTAGTGATATGAGCAAATTCGCCGACGACACGAAGATAGGTAGGATAATTGATTCAAACATAGATGTCATAGAACTTCAGGAAGATTTAGACAAACTTAATTCGTGGTCAGAAAAGTGGCAGATGCAATTCAATGTAGATAAATGCAAGGTTCTGAAGCTCGGGAGTGTCCATAACCCAAGCACTTATAAGTTAAATAACGTAGAACTTAGCCATACAGATTCGAGAAGGACTTGGGGGTGATGGTAAGCAGCAACCTTAAACCAAGACAGCAATGCCTAAGCGTACGTAATAAGGCAAATAGATTACTGGGATTTATATCAAGAAGTGTTAGCAACAGAAGTCCAGAGGTTATATTACAGCTTTATACATCATTAGTAAGGCCTCACCTAGATTACGCAGCTCAGTTTTGGTCTCCATATTACAGAATGGACATAAATTTGTTAGAAAACATTCAGCGTAGAATGACTAAATTAATACATAGCATTAGAAATCTTCCTTACGAAGAAAGATTGAAGACCCTTAAATTACATTCACTTGTAAGACGTAGAATGAGGGGAGACATGATCGAGGTATACAAGTGGAAAATGGGTATTAACAAAGGGGATATAAATAAGGTCTTGAGGATATCTCTCCAAGAGAGAACCCGCAATAATGGATTCAAGTTAGATAAGTTTAGATTTAGAAAGGATATAGGAAAGTATTGGTTTGGAAATAGGGTAGTTGATGAGTGGAACAGTCTGCCTAGTAGGGTTATTGAAGCTAGGACCTTGGGTAGTTTCAAATTTAGGTTGGATAAATTCATGAGGTGATCTGTTCGTTCTTAGCTCAGAGGTGATCTGTTCTTAGCTCAGAGAGGACGTGTCTAGGGTTCTCTGTGGACTGAACCACTTTTGCTCGGTGAAGTGAACCAAGATGCCTCCTATTGAGCAACTTTACCAGCAGCTTAAGGAGGAATTGAGGGTAGCGAAGCTTGAGATACGGCGATTGACGGAGGAAAACAAGAGGATTCGTAGTAGTCCTCCTGTTGTGAGTCCTCAGGTCAAGAAGGGAACCTGGGCAGTGGCCGGACAGCATGGGACAAAGTTGAAGATCAAGAAAACGAATGGAGAGGTAGTAACGACGAAGAAGAAAGAGACTGCTGTGGAAACTTCGAACTCCTTTTCTGTGCTACCAGACGAATGTGAGTCGACTACTGGGAACGTCACGACGAACGGTACCAAGGAAGATAAAAACATTGTTGTTGTTGGGGATAGCCAAGTTAGATATATGGATAGGGCCTTCTGCTTGAAAGATAGGAGTAGGAGACAGAGGGTTTGCTTTCCTGGGGCTGGGATGGAAGACATTGTTAGCCGGCTTGACAACATCATGCATGGTAATGGGATCAATCCTATTATCTACCTCAGTGCTGGAGGTAATGATGTAGCCAAGCGTAGAAGTGAGGATTTAGTTAGTAGGTATAAGGCAGCAATAGACATCATTAGGAAGAAGGGAGGGAGCCCTGTTATATGTGGCATTTTGCCAAGAAGGGGTGTTGGAAATGAATGGCTGTCCAGAGCGATTGGTATAAATTGCTGGCTGGACAAACACTGTGAGGATAATGCAGTCCCATTCATTGACAACTGGGACCTCTTCTATGGCCGAAATGACATGTATGCCAGGGATGGGGTTCACTTATCAAGGTCATTGATATACAGTGGTACCCCGGTTTACGATATTTTTTCATTCCAGAATGCTGTTCAAGTGCCATTACCAAACGAATTTATCTCCTTAAGAAAAGTTGTAAAATAGACTAGTCCTTTTAGACCCCCAAAATTACACTTACAAAAGCATTTAAAAAAATAAACTTACATAAAAGGGTGAGTTTGGGGACCATCGTAAACCGGGGTACCACTGTATATTATAAATAACAATGGGCCTAAGACTGATCCCTGTGGAACACCACTTGTTACAAGTCCCCATTCGGATTTAACCCCATTTATGCACACTCTCTGCTTCCTATTGGTGAGCCATGACTCGATCCATGACAGCACTTTTCCCCCAATGCCATGAGCTGCCACTTTCTTTAACAGTCTCTGGTGCGGTACTCTATCAAAAGCCTTACTAAAGTCTAAATAAACAATATCGAATTCTTTATCGTGATCAACAGCCTCAAAAGCTTTACTGAAGAAGGTTAATAAATTAGATAGGCAGGAACGGCCCCTCGTGAATCCATGCTGGGTATCATTAATCAAATTATGGTTATCTAGATGGCTTCTAATAATATCAGCTATAATTGACTCTAGTAATTTGCCTACAATTGAGGTCAGGCTTATTGGGCGGTAGTTTGACGGTAGTGACTTGTCCCCTGCTTTAAAAATAGGAATTACATTAGCCATCTTCCACATATCAGACACTACACCTGTTTGAAGAGATAAATTAAAAATGTTAGATATTGGTTCACAGAGTTCCATTTTGCATTCCTTAAGAACCCTTGCAAAAAGCTCATCAGGACCCAGCGATTTATTTTGTTTCAGTCGGTCCAGCTGTTTCATAATCATTTCGCTAGTGACTGTGATATTACATAATTTATCTTCTTCTGGGCCTCTGTAAAAATTAATTACTGGGATATTATTAATGTCTTCCTGTGTGAAAACCGAGAGAAAATAATTATTAAAAATAGAGCACATATCATTCTCCTTGTCAGTAAGATGCCCAAAGTTATTTTTAAGGGGACCTATCTTATCCCTAACTTTTGTTCTATAAACCTGGAAAAACTTTTGGGTTAGTTTTGAATCCCTAGCAACTTTAATTTCATAGTCCCGTTTAGCTTTTCTTATTCCCTTTTTAACGTCCCTCTTAATGTCAGTATACTGATTTATAAGATGACTCTCACCTCTTTTTATGTAATTCTTTGGGTTACTTTAGGCTGTCTGTGTAATTCTTTGTGTTACTTTAGGCTGTGTCTGTGTAATTCTTTGGGTTACTTTAGGCTGTGTGTGTAATTCTTTGGGTTACTTTAGGCTGTGTCTATGTAATTCTTTGGGTTACTTTAGGCTATGTCTATGTAATTCTTTGGGTTATTTAGGCTATGTTTGTGTAATTCTTTGGGTTACTTTAGGCTGTCTGTGTAATTTTTTGGGTTTAGGCTGTCTTTGTAATTCTTTGGGTTACTTTAGGCTTTGTCTATGTAATTCTTTGGGTTTAGGTGAAACCTATGTAATTATTTTATTACCTTTAGCTCTGTGTATGTAATTACTGGGTTACTTTAGACAATGTCTGTGTAATTGTCACCATACACTGTTATGTCTATTTCATTTTGTATTAGGTTAGCTGTGTAATTTCTGTTTAATGTTGTGAGCAGTGTTGTATGACTGGTGTTGCTGCAACACTTGTGATGACTGGTGTGGCTGCAACACTTCTGATGATAGTGTGGCTGCAACACTTATGATGATGGTGTGGCTGCAACACTTCTGATGATATAGATGAATGGTTCAGAGAACCGACAAGTTATAAATTAGACACATAGGCAACATTTGGGTATCTTTATTGAGGAAACGTTTGCCACACAGTGGCTTCATCAGTCAATACAAAGTAGAAAGGTGTAAGGAGTAAGGAGAGTTGGAGTTTTGAGGTAATCAGTCCCTCGGCCTGGAGTCGATGTGTTCAGTATATAAGCCACCTCTACGGACATATACTGTCATTTCTACAAGATTGATGGACTGAACACATCGACTCCAGGCCGAGGGACTGATTACCTCAAAACTCCAACTCTCCTTACTCCTTACACCTTTCTACTTTGTATTGGACTGATGAAGCCACTGTGTGGCGAAACGTTTCCTCAATAAAGATACCCAAATGTTGCCTATGTGTCTAATTTATAACTTGTCGGTTCTCTGAACCATTCATCTATATCATCAGAAGTGTTGCAGCCACACCATCATCATAAGTGTTGCAGCCACACTATCATCAGAAGTGTTGCAGCCACACCAGTCATCACAAGTGTTGCAGCAACACCAGTCATACAACACTGCTCACAACATTAAACAGAAATTACACAGCTTAACCTAATACAAAAATGAAATAGACATAACAGTGTATGGTGACAATTACACAGACATTGTCTAAAGTAACCCAGTAATTACATACACAGAGCTAAAGGTAATAAAATAATTACATAGGTTTCACCTAAACCCAAAGAATTACATAGACAAAGCCTAAAGTAACCCAAAGAATTACAAAGACAGCCTAAACCCAAAAAATTACACAGACAGCCTAAAGTAACCCAAAGAATTACACAAACATAGCCTAAATAACCCAAAGAATTACATAGACATAGCCTAAAGTAACCCAAAGAATTACATAGACACAGCCTAAAGTAACCCAAAGAATTACACACACAGCCTAAAGTAACCCAAAGAATTACACAGACACAGCCTAAAGTAACACAAAGAATTACACAGACAGCCTAAAGTAACCCAAAGAATTACACAGACATAGCCTAAAGTAACCCAAAAATTATGTAGACATACCCTAAAGTAACCCAAAAATTACATAGATATAACCTAAAGAAACCCTAAAATTAAGTACATATTCTTAACAGGGGTAACCACACCCTGGGGAGGGGAATTATGAGGCAACCAAATATTGGGGTGTCAGATTCAATCTCTGAACTACTAAAACAAAAAAAAAGCTGTTAGATCAGAATAAACTATCACTGTCATCAATACAGATTGATCACACACCAAGGACCCAAGGACCCAAGAACCACAATGGAAATAAGTCACTATGTCTGACTTTTCAGGGTTATACTGGTGGGTAATTTACACGTAATTTGTGTAACTGTATTTATGTCTACCTGTACATAAATAAGCTTACAGTATTTTCTACATCACTAAGCTTTGGCACCCAAAACATTGCCAAAGAAAGTTAAAAAAGTGATGGGAATAGTTGAGCGAACATTCAACCTTATTCCTGGATGAGTATTAAATCATCGGCTGTTTAAAACATTCTGTGATGAGACTGAAGTACAACATTGTGTTGAAGTGTACAATACAGTCATGGCTGTTGTCCCACATGTAGTGTACCACACAGTTGTGGCAGTGTTGTCCTACATGTAGTGTACCACACAGTCATTTCTGTTGTCCCACATGTAGTGTACCACACAGTCATGGCTGTGTTGTCCTACATGTAGTGTACCACACAGTTGTAGCTGTGTTGTTCCAAAAGTAGTGTACCACACAGTCGTGGCTATGTTGTCCCACATGTAGTCTACCACACAGTCGTGGCTGTGTTGTTCCACATGTAGTCTACCACACAGTCATGACTGTGTTGTCCCACATGTAGTCTACCACACAGTCATGGCTGTGTTGTCCCACATGCAGTCTACCACATAGTTGTGGCTGTGTTGTCCCACATGTAGGAGTTCTGGTTAGCAGTAATCTAAAACCAAGACAGCAGTGCATAAGTGTTCGCAATAAAGCGAACAGAATCCTTGGCTTCATATCAAGAAGCATAAATAATAGGAGTCCCAGGTTGTTCTTCAACTCTATATATCCTTGGTTAGGCCTCATCTAGATTATGCTGCACAGTTTTGGTCACCGTATTACAGAATGGATATAAATGCTCTGGAAAACGTACACAGGAGGGTGACTAAGTTGATCCCATATATCAGAGTTCTTCCCTATGAGGATAGACTGAGGGCCCTGAATCTGCACTCTCTAGAAAGGCGTAGAATTAGAGGGGATATGATTGAGGTGAATAAATGGAAAACAGGAATAAATAAAGGGGATGTAAATAGCGTGCTAAAAATATCTAGTATTGACAGGACTCGCAGCAATGGCTTTAAGTTGGATAAATTCAGATTCAGGAAAGATATAGGAAAGCATTGGTTTGGTAATAGAGTTGTCGATGAGTGGAACACACTCCCAAGTACAGTGGTCCCTCGGTTTTTCCGAAAATTCGTTCCAGAATGCTGCTCAAGTGCCATTACCGAACGAATTTACTTCCTTAAGAAATAATGTCACGTAGGTTAGTCTATCTCAGACCCCCAAAAATACACTTGCAACAGCACTTACGAAAATACACTTACATAAATGTTTGAGTTTGGAGATGCACGAAAACCGAGGGACCGCTGTAGTTATAGTATACCTGGAGAGAGTTCCAGGGGTCAACGCCCTGCAGCCCGGTCTGTGACCAGGCCTCATGTTGGATCAGAGCCTGATCAACCAGGCTGTTACTGCTGGCCGCACGCAGTCCAACGTACGAACCACAGCCCGGCTGGTCAGGTACCGACTTCAGGTGCCTGTCCAGTGCCTGCTTGAAGACAGCCAGGGGTTTGTTGGTAATCCCCCTGATGTATGCTGGGAGGCAGTTGAACAGTCTAGGGCCCCTGACACTTATTGTGTTGTCTCTCAACGTGCTAGTGGCACCCTTGCTTTTCATTGGGGGGATGTTACATCGCCTGCCGAGTCTTTTGCTTTCGTAGGGAGTGACTCGTGTGCAAGTTTGGTACTAATCCCTCAAGAATTTTCCATGTGTATATAATAATGTATCTCTCGTTCTAGGGAGTACAGGTTTAGGAACTTCAAGCGTTCCCAGTAATTGAGGTGGTTTATCGCAGTTATGCGTGCCGTGAAGGTTCTCTGCACATTTTCTAGGTCAGCAATTTCACCTGCCTTGAAAGGTGCAGTTAGTGTGTAGCAATATTCCAGCCTAGATAGAACAAGCGACCTGAAAAGTGTCAACATGGGCTTGGTATCCCTGGTTTTGAAGGTTCTCATTATCCATCCTGTCATTTTTCTAGCAGATGCGATTGCTACGGGAATCTTCATAGACCTACGCAAAGCATTTGATACAGTCGACCATGATTTATTGCTCACAAAATTAGCGCACTATGGTATTAGGGGGCACCCCCTCAACTACCTAAAGTCGTACCTTAGCAACAGAAGTCAGTACATGAACACAAATGGAGAGAACTCTTCCACACAACAAATTACAGTCGGTGTCCCTCAAGGTAGTGTCCTGGGGCCACTCCTATTCCTCATTTACATAAATGACCTACCGAATGCATCACAACTACTCAAACCCATTTTGTTTGCAGATGACACAACATATGTCTTCTCTCACCCAAATCCAGTCGTACTAGCCAACACAGTTAATGCCGAATTACAGAAAATATCAACATGGATGATGACAAATAAGCTTACTCTCAATACGGACAAGACCTACTACATTCAGTTTGGAAACAAAGCTACAAATGTTCCACTTAACATAACGCTAAATGGTTCACCCATCACAAGGCTCACAGAGGGAAAATTCCTAGGAATCCACCTTGACAGTAGTCTTAAATTCCAAACACACATACAACAAATTTCCAAGAAAATCTCAAGGACAGTAGGTATATTATCTAAGATACGCTATTATGTGCCTCAACCAGCTCTCATTGCACTATATCATTCTCTTATCTACCCTTATCTCACCTATGGAATCTGTGCATGGGGCTCAACAACATTAAATCACCTTAGACCACTCATAACCCAGCAAAAGGCTGCAGTCAGGATGATAACAAATTCCCACTCTAGACAGCATACTCCACCTATATTCAGAACCTTAAAACTACTCACCATAAAAAATATTCATACCTATTCATGTGCCTTCTACATACATAAAACTCTACATGCTAATATAGACCCTGCGCTCAGAATTCTCCTCAACAACTTTAATAGGTCCCACGAACATGACACAAGACACAGATCACTATTTGACATACCCCGAGTCCATACTAACCAATGTAAAAATTCTATGCACATAAAGGGCCCCAGAATCTGGAATTCATTACCAGTAAATATCAAGTTAACCTTGTCGGAAAATCAATTCAAGACTCTTCTCAAAATCACCTACTCACCCTATACTAAATACTCATACTGTAACAAACTTCCAAACCCAATATTATTTTACTTAAGAAGATCTCAATTTGATATGTTCATCCTCCTTAACACTTGTTGCAATTTCATATCATCATATTGTCATTTAAAATCTTATAGTATCATCATTTTCTTAATTTGAAATAAAATATATATCTAGATGAAACTCTAAAAACTATTTCTAGTATTGTTATTATACAAGTATAGCATCAACATACTGTAATTTGAAATAAATTCTACAACTAGATTAAACTCAACCAATTTCTCTTGTATTGTCTTTTAATAGTATGTATAACCATTTAATAATTTAAATAATACAGAACTAGAATAAACTCAATCAATTTCTTTAGCATTAAGTACATAGTGAATAAGTCTCTAGAATAAACTGCCCCTAATGCCATGGCATGCCAGTGGCTCTCCTTGCATTACAGTTTTATAATTGTTTTATAATTGTAACTACCAATAACATTGTACACTTGTAACATGCATTGAAATAAAAATTATTATTATTATTATTATTATTATTATTATTATTATTGAAGGTGAGATCCTCCGACATGATCCCTCCCAGGTCTTTGACATTAGTTTTTCGCTCTATTGTGTGGTTGGAATTTATTTTGTACTCCGATGAGATTTTAATTTCTTCACGTTTTCCATATCTGAGTAATTGAAATTTCTCATCATTGAACTTCATATTGTTTTCTGCAGCCCATTTAAAGATTTGGTTTATGTCTGCTTGGAGTCTTGCAGTGTTTTCAACGGTGGACACTGTCATACAGATTCGGGTGTCATCTGCAAAGGAAGACACGGCACTGTGGCTTATATCCCTGTCTATGTCCGATATGAGGATGAGGAACAGGACGGAAGCAAGTACAGTGGACCCTCGGTTAACGAACACCCCGGAAATCGTACAATTATGTAAGTATAATATTGTAAGTGCATGTGGAAGTGTATTTTTGGGGGTCTGAAATAGACTAACCTACGTGACATTATTTCTTAAGGAAGTAAATTCGTTCGGTAATGGCACTTGAGCAGGCTTCTGGGATGAAGTTTTTTCGTTAACCGAGGGTCCACTGTACTGTGCCTTGTGGAACAGAGCTTTCCACTGTAGCCGCCTCAGACTTTACTCTGTTGACTACTACTCTTTGTGTTCTACTTGTTAGGAAATTATAGATCCATCTACCCACTTTTCCTGTTATTCCTTTATTACGCATTTTGTGTGCTATTACGCCATGGTCACACTTGTCAAAGGCTTTTGCAAAGTCTGTGTATATAACATCTGCATTTTGTTTGTCTTCTAGAGCATGCAGAACCTTGTCGTAGTGGTCCAGTAATTGGGACAGACAGGAGCGACCTGCTCTAAACCCATGCTGCCCTGGGTTGTGTAGTTGATGGGTATCTAGATGAGTGGCGATCTTGCTTCTTATAACCCTTTCAAAGATTTTTATGATATGGGACGTTAGCGCTATTGGTCTGTTGTTCTTTGCTATTGCTTTACTGCCCCCTTTGTGGAGTGGGGCTATGCCTGTTGTTTTTAGTACCTGCGGGACGACCCCAGTGTCCATGTTCCCTCTCCATAGGATGTTAAAAGCACGTGATAGGGGCTTCTTGCAGTTCTTGATGAACACGGAGTTCCATGAGGCTAAAACGTTGTGTAGTTTTAAAAATAGGCTAAATAAATATATGAGTGGGTGCGGGTGGGTGTGAGTTGGACCTGACTAGCTTGTGCTACTAGGTCAGATGCCGTGCTCCTTTCTTAAGTGAATGTAACCTGACCTGGCTGGGTCGGGGCATTGGCTTAAGCCGGTGGGAGACTCGGACCTGCCTCGCATGGACCAGTAGGCCTGCTGCAGTGTTCCTTCTTTCTTATGTTCTGCCACACAGTTGTGGCTGTGTTGTCCCACATGTAGTCTACCACACAGTCGTGGCTGTGTTGTTCCACATGTAGTCTACCACACAGTCGTGGCTGTGTTGTCCCACATGTAGTCTACCACAGTCGTGGCTGTGTTGTTCCACATGTATTCTACCACACAGTCGTGGCTGTGTTGTTCCACATGTATTCTACCACACAGTCGTGGCTGTGTGGTAGACTACAACAACTTAACCACAGTACCACTGTGTGGTACTGTGGTTAAGTTGTTGCTATGTTCTCCCACATGTAGTTCAACTTCGGCATGATGAAGTTTATATATTTCTCAAGCAACAACAATCCTCTCTTGCAAACTATTTTGAAGACAAACATTTTATTGTTAGCCTGAGATATTTGGTCGACATTTTTCAATCTTCTCAATAATTCGAACATGTGGATGCAGGGAAGGTGTGTGGATATTATCCAAGCCAGGGAAAAGCTTGAAACACTTATGAGGAAATTCCCTACTTGGATATGCTGTGTTGAAAGATTAATATGGCGGCAAACTTCCTAAACCTTGATGATATCCTTAGTGGAGATGGTAAAACACTGCCAACAGAAATACTTAAAAACATTAAGAATCATTTTGAGGGTTACTTCTCAGATATTGATGATCTTAGCATGGAATCTGTTTGGATCACGAACCCTTTCTTGTTTGATATACTATTTATGATGAGTGACAAGGATTTAGCAATACTCTCATCTCACACAGTGAGTGTCCAGGGTTTAAGCTCCAGCCAGGTGGAAATATTTAGCGTGTTTCCCTACACCTGTTGTTCTTGTTCACCTAGCAGTAACTAGGTACCTGGGTGCTAGTTGGCTGGTGTGGGTGGCATCCTGGGGAGCAACATTAAAGGACAACAATGGAAATAAGACAGACAGTCCTCGATGACATACTAACTTTCTTGGGTTATCCTGGGTGGCTAACCCTCCCTACCGTGGGTTATTCTGGGTGGTTAACCATCCCTACCCCAGGTTATCCTGGGTGGCTAACCCTCCCTACCTCAGGTTATCCTGGGTGGTTAAAACTCCCTACCCCAGGTTATCCTGGAGGCTAACCCTCCCTACCCCAGGTTATCCTGAGTGGCTAACACTCCTACCCCAGGTTATCCTGAGTGGCTAACACTCCTACACCAGGTTATACTGGGTGGCTAACACTCCTACCCCAGGTTATCCTGAGTGGCTAACACTCCCTACCCCAGGTTATCCTGAGTGGCTAACACTCCCTACCCCAGGATATCCTGAGTGGCTAACACCCCCTACCCTGGGTTATCCTGAGTGGCTAACACTCCCTACCACAGGTTATCCTGAGTGGCTAACACTCCTACCCCAGGTTATCCTGAGTGGCTAACACTCCTACCCCAGGTTATCCTGGGTGGCTAACACTCCTAACCCAGGTTATTCTGAGTGGCTAACACCCCTACACCAGGTTATCCTGGGTGGCTAACACTCCTAACCCAGGTTATCCTGAGTGGCTAACACCCCCTACCCTGGGTTATCCTGAGTGGCTAACACTCCCTACCACAGGTTATCCTGGGTGGCTAACACTCCTAACCCAGGTTATTCTGAGTGGCTAACACCCCTACACCAGGTTATCCTGAGTGGCTAACACCCCCTACCCCAGGTTATCCTGGGTGGCTAACACTCCTACCCCAGGTTATCCTGAGTGGCTAACACTCCTACACCAGGTTATCCTGGGTGGCTAACACTCCTAACCCAGGTTATTCTGAGTGGCTAACACTCCCTCACCCAGGTTATCCTGAGTGGCTAACACTCCTACCCCAGGTTATCCAGGGTGGCTAACCCTCCCTACCCCAGGTTATCCTGGGTGGCTAACACCCCTACCCCAGGTTATCCTGAGTGGCTAACACTCCCTACCCCAGGTTATCCTAGGTGGCTAACACTCTCTACCCCAGGCTATCCTGGGTAGCTAACACTCCTACCCCAGGTTATCCAGGGTGGCTAACCCTCCCTACCCCAGGTTATCCTGGGTGGCTAACACCCCTACCCCAGGTTATCCTGAGTGGCTAACACTCCCTACCCCAGGTTATCCTAGGTGGCTAACACTCTCTACCCCAGGCTATCCTGGGTGGCTAACACTCCCTACCCCAGGTTATCCAGGGTGGCTAACCCTCCCTACCCCAGGTTATCCTGGGTGGCTAACACTCCCTACCCCAGACTATTCCACTTCCTGACAACTCTGTGACTGAAGAAATACTTCCTAACATCCCTGTGATTCATTCGAGTCTTCAACTTCCAACTGTGTCCCCTTGTTGCTGTGTACGTTAGGCCCATACTGGAGTATGCAGCACCAGTTTGGAACCCACACCTAGCCAAGCACATAAAGAAACTAGAGAAAGTGTAAAGGTTTGCAACAAGACTAGTCCCGGAGCTAAGGGGTATGTCCTACGAGGAGAGGTTAAGGGAAATCGACCTGACGACACTGGAGGACAGGAGAGATAGGGGGGACATGATAACGACATATAAAATACTGAGAGGAATTGACAAGGTGGACAGGGACAGAATGTTCCAGAGATGGGACACAGCAACAAGGGGACACAGTTGGAAGTTGAAGACTCAGATGAATCACAGAGATGTTAGGAAGTATTTCTTCAGTCACAGAGTTGTCGGGAAGTGGAATAGTCTGGGAAGTGATGTAGTGGAGGCAGGATCCATACATAGCTTTAAGAAGAGGTATGATAAAGCTCATGGCGCAGGGAGAGTGACCCAGTAGCGGCCAGTGAAGAGGCGGGGCCAGGAGCTGTGAATCGACCCCTGCAACCACAACTGAGTACAATAATTACATAGACCTAATTTAAGGAAATAGAAAAAAAATCCCTTACTTCAATTAGGGTCATTAATAATAATTCCTAATGAATAATTCCCAAACTTTATAACCTGGATCATAATTTATTAAAATAAATAATAATAATAATTCAGAGAAAGACTCGTGTCCGAGACAGGTTCATCCTGGACACGTGACTCCCTTAATTAACAGGTAATTAAGGGTAATACATGATACATGGACACGTGTATGTGTAATGTGTGTCACCTGACATGTAGCCACGTCTGGGATGTCCTCATCTTCTTCATTTTCCAGGGAAATGACGTCATCTTCACCTTCACGTTCACTCATGATGACGCTCTTGAAATTGTTATTGTTGGGTGTAAGGGTTGTGAGGAGCGTATGTTGGGTGTAAGGGTTGTGAGGAGCGTATGTTAGGTGAAAGGGTTGTGAGGTGTGTATGTTGGGTGTAAGGGTTATGAGGAGTGTATGTTGGGTGTAAGGGTTGTGAGTAGTGTATGTTTATTGTAAGAGTTGTGAGGAGTGTATGTTGGGTGTAAGGGTTGTAAGGAGTGTATGTTTGGTGTAAGGGTTGTGAGGTGTGCATGTTGGGTGTAAGGGTTATGAGGAGTGTATGTTGGGTGTATGGGTTGTGAAGAGCGTATGTTGGGTGTATGGCTTTTTACCTGGAGAGAGTTCCGGGGGTCAATGCCCCCGCGGCCCGGTCTGTGACAAGGCCTCATGGTGGATCAGAGCCTGATCAACCAGGCTGTTACTGCAGGCTGCACGCAGTCCAACATACGAACCACAGCCTGGCTGGTCAGGTACCTATTTTAGGTGCCTGTCCAATATCTGCTTGAAGACAGCCAGGGATCTATTGGTAATCCCCCTTATGTATGCTGGGAGGCAGTTGAACGGCCATGGGCCCCTGACACTTATTGCGTTGTCTCTCAACGTGCTAGTGGCACCCCTGCTTTTCATTAGGGGGATGTTGCATTGCCTGCCGAGTCTTTTGGAGTCTTTTGCTTTCGTAGGGAGTGACTCTCGTGTGCAAGTTTGGTACTAATCCCTCCAGGATTTTCCAAGTGTATATAATAATGTATCTCTCCGGCCTGCATTCTAGGGAGTACAGGTTTAGGAACTTCAAGCGTTCCCAGTAATTGAGGGGGTTTATCGCAGTAATGCGTGCCGTGAAGGTTCTCTGCACATTTTCAAGGTCAGCAATTTCATCTGCCTTGAAAGGTGCAGTTAGTGTGCAGCAATATTCCAGCCTAGATAGAACAAGAGACCTGAAAAGTGTCATCATGGGTATAAAAACTTGTCTTGGGACTGCCTCATTGTAAGCTGCACTCTGGGCAAGCACTGTTGATACTGACACTCTGAGACGCTTCTCTCAGACTTACAAGTGGCTATGGGACAAATTTCTAGCTAACTGCATCCGAAAGAATTCCCCACTACATGCACGATTATGAAAGGGTTTAACTTACTTGATGGAGTAGAAATGTCTCCTAGTCTTCCACTCTCCCTAAGTCTATAACCCCCTCCAAACACCATGTGTAGGGAAGGACCTTAATCTGCAAAATTTAAGTGGTATTAGTGCCCTGCCTGCACCTCAGAGTTCCCTGGTTTCAAAGGATATCCCCTAAGCTATATATGCAGTAAGTGACATTAGCTTCCTGACTAATACTTAAGGGGGATTGCCCACAATTATTACCTTATAGTGGGCATTTGCCGCTTATAACCCACAGCTCAAAAAACCCCACCTTCCTCCGAATATCGCCGGCCAGCTTTACTAAGAGAAATGCAAAGTGTGGCCCGGTGGTCTGGTGGCTTGAGCTCTCGCTTCACACACTGAGGGCCCGGGTTCGATTCCCGGCGGGTGGAAACATTTCGACGTGTTTCCTTACACCTGTTGTCATGTTCACCTAGCAGCAAATAGGTACCAGGGTTGTTAGTCGACTGGTGTGGGTCGCATCCTGGGGGACAAGATCAAGGACCCCAATGGAAATAAGACAGACAGTCCTCGATGACGCACTGACTTTCTTGGGTTATCCTGGGTGGCTAACCCTCCGGGGTTAAAAATCCGAAGAAATCTTATCTTATCTTATCTTATCTTACTGCAGGGGGCCTGGGCCAGAGACGAATATCCACAGTACATCAGGAAGCCTCTGTGATTCTTGGTTCCCAGGCAAGTATTTTGAAGACACGTGGGGGACCGAGCTCTAGCTCTTAGTACCCTGTTAACACCACGATGTCCAATTCAAGAAGGAAGAAGTAGCGCTCTCTCCCGCTTAGATTCAAGTGTGCAGCTGCCAGTTCTCTCTAGCTAACATAACCTAATGTACCTATTTAAGGCTTATATCTACCTATGTTAGGGTGCTAGAGCTACATTATTAATATCTAAAGTCGCCTCAATAATCCTAATATTATTTACTAACTGTACAAACTTGCCTAGGCCTTCCTAGGAGAATAAATCTATCAATTAATATGTACACAATTGTTACCTCCGCCAACTTGAATGTGTATGTTTGTTTTGGTTGGGTGTGTGCGTTCATAAACTCCGAGGGCCTATCTGTGGAAACTTTTTTAGTCACTAAAAGTTCCACAGGGTAAGGGAGCCGTTAGGAGCCTTACACACTGTGGATCGGCCCTCGGAGTTTATAAACCCACACACCCAACAAAACATACGCACACTCTAGCTGATGACGGTGACTATTGTGTATATATTTAATTGATAGATTTATCCACCTAGGAACACCTAGGCAAGTTTGTACAGCTAGAGACTAATAGTAGGATTATTAAGGCAACGTTAGGCATTAATAGTGTAACTCTAGCACCCTAATATAGGTAGTTATAGGCCTGAATAGACAGGCATTGGATTATGTTAGCTAACGAGAACTGGCAGCTCTACACTTGAATCTAGGCGGGAAAGAGCCCCAGTTCCTCCTTACCAGACCAGACTCCACACGAACAAGACGTGCTGAGATTAGGCAGCACCCCCCACGTGACCCAACATCTGTCCTGGGGCCCTGGAGGAGATCCCGAAGTACCGTGGACATCTGCCTCCATCCAGACCCTGTCACAGTAAGACTAGGCTTTCTTTCTCTCAGTATCTGGCCAGTTTTCTGGGAAACGTTAGTGAGTTATCTGTGGGTCTTAGGCGGACGGACGACTTTGTGTTGGTATGTAACAGCGTCGTCTCCTAAGTTCAAGTCTGGAAGCTAGTGTTACTTACTGTATATATTGCTCAAGGACTTCCCAAGGAACCAGGGGACTCTGAGGTGCAGACAGGACACTAATTTCACCATCTTTTGCAGACAAAGTTTCTTCACTGCACATGGTGTTAGGAGGGGTTATATATAAGGAAGACCAGGACACATAGCCACCCTTTTTCCAAGTAAGTAATCTCCTTCTAGTATTGTGTAGGCAGTGTGGGGTTCCCCTTACTGCAATCAGCTAGAAATTTGTACCATAGCCACTTGTAAGTCTGAGAGAAGTGTCTCAGAGTGTCGGTGTCAACAGTGCTTGCCCAGAGTGCAACTTACAAGAGGCCAATCCAAACAAGTTTCTACACTATCCGTGGTATGTCTAAGGCTCCATACGGCTTACTTACCCTGTGGAACTTTTAGCAAAAAAATAAGTTTCCACAATGGGCTTGGCATCCCTGGTTTTGAAGGTTCTCATTATCCATACTGTCATTTTTCTAGCAGATGCGATTGCTACAGTGTTATGGTCCTTGAGATAGAACAAATGTGTCTTGCCAGTGGCAAGGTCCTTTTGAATCATGCTAGAGCCGTATAGTGCTTGGTGTTGGGTTAAAGGGTTGTGGTGGTTGTGTTAGGTCTAAGGTTAACAGTAGCCCTAAAGATATCTGAATCTTTCTATAATAATAATAATAATAATAATAATAATAATAATAATAATAATAATAATAATTGTGGGGAATTAAGAGATTACCTGTCTGGGTTTCACCACCACTTACAACAAAATAATCTCCCGGGGAGTGGCCGACTAGTATAATTTTACCGCGGTTACCCCCGTTGAGGCGTGTGAGAAAACTTGCCCCACTCCTGGTCATATTTAAGGGGACCCTACGATATTCTCACTCTAAATCCACATCTATCCTTGACCAGTTTATTAAGAATGAGTAACACCAATGGTTACAGTATTGTTAAATTTTGTGGACTGTATAGGTTGATGTCTGACTGATTGGGGAGTGTAGTGATACCGCTCTTGTGGGGAGCCGCAGCAGGACACAATACTGCACCACCTCAGGGGCCCCTTACAATAACAACAAACAGTACAGCGATGGCCCAGCACATGGCGTGTGGTCTCTCTCTTACACAGATACATTCGTGATGCAGATTACATGGTAAGCTTAAATATGTCGCCAGTAGCTATAGCTTTTCTGAGGACATATGCACCTTACATCACCTGTCCTGCAGCAGCAGTCATTAGATGTATTTTCTTCTGTTGCAGACATGTACCATGGATTTTGTGTTCAATAAAGCCTAGAAATGAGGCCTGTGTTTTTATCACAACAATTTATTGAACACAATAAGTGTCCGGGGCCCAAGACTGTTCAACAGTCTCCCACCAGCCATAAGAGGCATTACCAGTAGACCCCTGGTTGTCTTCAAGAAGGAACTGGACAGATACCTAAAGTCGGTACCGGATCAGCCGGGCTGTGGTTCGTATGTTGGAGTACGTGCGGCCAGCAGTAACAGCCTAGATAATTAGGCCCTGATCCACTGGGAGGCCTGGTCGTAGACCGGGCCGCAGGGATGTTGATCCCCGGAATACCCTCCAGGTAGACTCCAGATCCTTCATAGACCCATCTGCTGACACGTCCACTCCCAAATATCTGAATACATTCACCTCCTCCGTACTCTCTCCCTCCAATCTGATATCCAATCTTTCGTCACCTAATCTTTTTGTTATCCTCATCACCTTACTCTTTCATATATTCACTTTTAATTTCCTTCTTTTACATACCCTACAAAATTCATCCACCAACCTCTGCAACTTCTCTTCAGAATCTCCCAAAAGCACAGTGTCATCAGCAAAGAGCAACTGTAACAACTCCCACTTTGTGTTAGATTCTTTATCTTTTAACCCCACACTTCTTGCCAACACCCGAGCATTCACTTACAACTCCATCTATAAATATATTGAACAACCACGGTGACATCACATATCCTTGTCTAAGGCCTACTTTTACTGGGAAATAATCTCCCTCTCGCCTACATACTCTAACCTGAGCCTCACTATCCCCGTAAAAACTTTTCACCGCTTTCAATAACCTACCTCCTATTCCATACATTTGCAACATCTGCCACATTGCCCCTCTATCCACCATATCATATGCCTTTTCCAAATCCATAAATGCCACAAAAACCTCTTTACCCTTATCTAGATACTGTTCACCTATATGTTTCTCTGTAAACACTTGGTCTACACACCCCCTACCCTACCTAAAGCTATCCTACTCTCCGTCTTACTGTTAATTCTTTCAATAATAACTACCATAAACTTTGCTAGGTATACTCGTGTGCAAGTTTGGTACTAATCCCTCTAGGATTTTCCAGGTGTATATAATAATGTATCTCTCCCGCCTGCGTTCTAGGGAGTACAGGTTTAGGAACTTCAAGCGTTCCCAGTAATTTAGGTGGTTTATCGCACTTATGCGTGCGGTGAAGGTTCTCTGCACATTTTCAAGGTCAGCAATTTCACCCGCCTTGAAAGGTGCAGTTAGTGTGCAGCAATATTCCAGCCTAGATAGAACAAGCGACCTGCAGAGTATCATCATGGGCTTGGCGTCCCTAGTTTTGAAGGTTCTCATTATCCATCCTGTCATTTTTCTAGCAGATGCGATTGATACACTGTTATGGTTATTGAAGGTGAGATCCTCTTACATGATCAGTCCCAGGTCCTTTACATTAGTTTTTCGTTCTATTGAGGGGTTGGAATTTGTTTTATAATCCGATTTAGTTTTAATTTCCTCACATTTTCCATATCAGAGTAATTGAAATTTCTCATCATTGAACTTCATATTGTTTTCTGCGGCCCATTTAAAGATTTGGTTTATGTCTGCTTGGAGTCTTGCAGTGTCTTCAACGGTGGACACTGTCATGCAGATTCGGGTGTCATCTGCAAAGGAAGACACAGCACTGTGGCTTATATCCCTGTCTATGTCTTATATGAGGATGAGGAACAGGACGGGAGCAAGTACTGTGCCTTGTGGAACAGAGCTTTTCACTGTAGCCGCCTCTGACTTTACTCTGTTGACTACTACTCTTTGTGTTCTACTTGTTAGGAAATTATAGATCCATCTACCAACTTTTCCTGTTATTCCTTTATCACGCATTTTGTGTGCTATTACACCATGGTCACACTTGTCAAAGGCTTTTGCAAAGTCTGTGTATATAACATCTGCATTCTGTTTGTCTTCTAGAGCATCCAGGACCTTGTCGTAGTGGTCCAGTAGTTGGGACAGACAGGAGCGACCTGCTCTAAACCCGTGTTGCCCTGGGTTGTGTAACTGATGGGTATCTAGATGAGTGGCGATCTTGCTTCTTAGAACCCTCTCAAAGATTTTCATGATATGGGATGTTAGCGCTATCGGTCTGTAGTTCTTTGCTATTGCTTTACTGTCCCCTTTGTGTAGTGGGCCTATGTCTGTTTCTTTTATCAGGTGTGGGACGACCCCAGTGTCCATGCTCCCTCTCCATAGGATGTTAAAAGCATGTGATAGGGGCTTCTTGCAGTTCTTGATGAACACGGAGTTCCATGAGTCTGGGCCTGGAGCGGAGTGCATGGGCATGTCATTTATTGCCTTTTCGAAGTCATTTGGCGTCAGGATAATGTCAGATAGGTTTGCGTCTACCAAATTTTGTGTTCCTCTCATAAAAAATTCATTTAGGTCTTCGACTCTCAGTCTGGTTAGTGGCTCGCTAAAAACTGAGTCATACTGGGACTTTAGTAACTCACTCATTTCCTTGCTGTCATCTGTGTAGGACCCATCCCGTTTAAGTAGGGGCCCAATACTGGATGTTGTTCTCGACTTTGATTTGACATAGGAAAAGAAATACTTTGGGTTTCTTTCAATTTCATTTATGGCTTTTAGTTCTTCCCGCGTTTCTTGATTACTGTAAGATTCCTTTAGTTTTAATTCGATGTTTGCTATTTCTCTGACCAGTGTCTCCCTACGTATTTCAGATATATTGGCCTCTTGTAGCCGCTCTGTTATTCTTTGCCTTCGCCTGTATAGGGAGCGCCTCTCTCTTTCTAGTTTACATCTCTTCCTTTTCCTTAAGTGCCACAGAGTTAATTTGTTCTAGACATAGGTGAGGATCCGTGATGCTTAGGCTATCTTCCCAGTTTATATCATTTAGGACTTGGTTTACTTGGTCCCACCTTATGTTTTTGTTATTGAAGTTGAATTTGGAGAAGGCTCCCTCGCGACTGATCACATTTTGTTGATCTGGGGCTCCCCGCATACATGTCTGGACCTCTATTATGTTGTGATCTGAGTATATTGTTTTGATATGGTGACATTTCGTATCAGATCATCATTGTTAGTGAAGATGAGGTCCAGTGTATTCTCCAATCTTTTGGGCCCTATAATTGCTGGTTTAAGGTGAATTTGGTGGAGAGATTTAAAAGTTAATGTGTGTGCGAATTTTCATCTGAGCTGCCTCCTGGTGTTATCTCTGCTACCACATTGTTTGCAATATTCCTCCATTTTAGGTGCCATAGGTTGAAATCCCCCAGGAGCAAGATGTTGGGGGCAGGAGCTGGAAGATTTTCCAGACAGTGGTCAATTTTCAGAAGCTGTTCCTGGAATTGTTGGGACGTTGCATCCGGGGGCTTGTATACAACCACGATGACCAGGTTTTGATTCTCGACCTTTATTGCTAATACTTCAACTACATCATTTGAGGCATTTAGTAGTTCTGAGCATATAAGTGACTCTGTGATATACAGGCCAACCCCCCCTTTTGCCTGTTCACTCTGTCACACCTGTATAGGTTGTAGCCAGGGATCCATATTTCATTGTCCAAGTGATCCTTTATGTGGGTCTCTGTGAAAGCCACAAACATTGCATTTGACTCTGTAAGCAGTCCACGGATGTAAGGTATCTTGTTGTTTGTTGCTGGCTTTAGACCCTGTATATTTGCAAAGATGAATGTCGTTGTATTGATGGTATTTGGGGAGGGGGGAGTTTTTTTTTTTTCCTGGCACTAATATCTGTGTTTTGGAGTGGAGGCCACTAACTGATTCCACTCCAGAAATGATTGTAGTTGGTGTACGATTTCTGTCATTTCCTGCCAGCTTTTTTTCCTTCCTGGCGCTAAAAAACCTCTCTCTCTGGAGTGGCTTTGGCTACCCAGGTTTTGCCATGGTCTGGATGTTCTGTGTCGTCTTGTATCCTTTAGTTGGTGTGCCTGGCAATATAGGTTATAGCACTGTCTTTCCTGAACTGATGAGTGACACATTTCAGGGTGGAAAAGCTTACAGAAAGGCAGGTTGCATTTTCCTGTTGTCATATGGGCACGGCATTTTCTGGGGTGGACAAAGTTGCATGTCCCATCTGTTTTCCCAGATATTCCATGCCTGCAGATACCAAGTCTGGCATGGAAAGGTATAAATAAAATAACCAGGAAAAAGACTGGCAATGTTGCTCATCCCTTTCCACTTGAAAAAGCAAATGACCTCATAAATGACTGGTCCAAAATCTCCAGGCATGAAAACCTGCCATCTCATATTAGAGAAAACTTAGAGAGTGCTTCTGAAGAAATGTTTGAACTGATTAATTTTATGAGCCAAAATATTGATGAGAGTGATTGCCTCTTCACAGAGTATGAATTAGATAACGCATTAACCAAAGGTCGATCAACTGCTCCTGGAGAGGATGGTATAACCTATGATATTCTCAGAACTTTAAGGCACGTGCCTAATAATCCTTTGTTGGCACTGTATAATACCAGTTACATTGAGGGAGTTCTTCCTACTTCCTGGACCAATAGTCTCATTGTGCCTATCCCTAAGCCCCAACAGCCTGATACATTTAGACCGATCTCCTTAACTAGCTGTCTTTGTAAAATTTTTGAAAGAATGATACTTAACAGACTGTACTATAGAATCAGACACCAACTCTCCCCTCCCTCTATGGGTTCATGAAAGGTAAGAGTGTGCAGAATTGTATCTCCACCTTTCTCACCTCACACACCTCTACTAGTTTTACCACATTTCTTGATCTAAAATCTGCATTTGATATCGCGAACAGAACTGTTATACTACATGAACTAGCCAAAATGAATATTGGTGGTAGCCTACTCTGCTGGATAATAGGATACCTGTCAAACAGAGTATCCTCTGTCCTCTACCAAGGCTTTAGAAGCGAGTCTAAAGAAATGTCCCTAGGTACACCACAGGGAGGAGTTCTCAGTCCCATGCTATTTAATATTCTGATTAATGCCCTCCTAAATGCTCTACCTGCCTCACCTAAACATATAGCTATAAGCTATGCTGATGACATCATGATCCATACAACAGGGCATAAAAAGATGAGTTCCGTTCTTAATGAAGTTCAAGCAATTTGTAATCGACTAGGCCTCATAATATCTTCCTCTAAAACAAAGATATTAACAAGCAAACGACATCCCCCACCCATCTATTTGCAGGGTGAAAACATTAGTTACGTTAAAACTTACAGATATCTTGGTGTAGATGTACCCTTTACCAAATCTACTATACCACAACTAAATAAAAAATGCAAAGATAGACTAAATGCTCTTAAAGCTGTTGCTGGCTACAACCCCAACTATGGTGCTAATGTGAGAATCATGAGAATGATGTACATAGCCTATATTAGGTCCTTAATTGATTATGCTGCTCCCATGTTGATATTAGCTCGAGAAAGTTCTCTCCGACCCTTGGAGTTAATGCAAAATGAAGCTCTCAGAATTATTCTTGGCTGTCCCAAATCTACAAAGGTTCTTAATATGAGGAAGGAGCTTGGTATTTCTGGTATCAGTGATAGGATTATTGAGATTAACACTGTACTTGGTATTAGATTGTTAAGAAATGAACCAGACACTGTCACAATGAATCTTACTAAATGTCTAGAAGTAAATACTCACAGATCTAAATGGATTGTGAAAACATGCAATTACATTAAGTTTTACAACCTGCATGAATTGTATCACTGTAGGCAACAAGAGCATTTCACCCCTCCATGGAAGATGTGTTCATTTAATATCACATACCTGCAAGTCCCTCCCAAGAAGCTCATTGCTAGTAATCCTCCTTAAATCACTTGTTAAAGCAACTGCTCAAGAAGAAATTTATCGCCTAGCTGGTAGTAATAAGTTATCTCAAGTTATATACACTGATGGATCTAAACAGGAGTCTTCTGGCAGGGCTGCATCTGCTCTGGTTGCCACCTCCCTAGTTAAGAACAATAATAATTTTTTGAACTAGGCATAAGAATTAACAACTGGGCGTCTACACTGCAAACTGAATTGTTTGCAATCCTTATGGCACTAAAGCTAACTTATGACACTGAGCTTGACTCTATCATTATTACTGATTCTATGTCATCATTGAAGGCTCTTGACTCCTATAATGACTCTAACAGCATGCTCTTTGGGAGAGCCAGGTATAGATACTCAAAAATCCGGACAAAGGAATTAAAGTACATTTGCTATGGATTCCGTCACACATTGGATTACTCCTTCATGATAAAGTTGATATGTTAGCCAAGAAGAGCACCCATAAGGAGAATGTAGAATATAACTTTGGTATATCTGTGTCTAGCATTAGGAATAATATTAGAGAGAAATAAATAATGAAAATGATAGCTATAGGAATGCAGTTAGAAGCCTGAGTAGATCTATAACCCACTATGATAACATGAATGTAGATAAGTATGTTTATGGAGCAACTTGCAATGTGAACAGACTGACTGATGTTGTAGTGGCCAGGCTTCGGCTTGGCTACAAGTACTTCTGGCAGTTTGGGAGATACACAGATGATGATCAAACTAAATGCAAATTATGTGATCAGGCATATGGTCACTGTCTTGAACACTATGTGCTGAATTGTCCACTTATTGAGGAATATAGAGATAGACAGTATAATAACCTATGTGACATGTCAAGATATCTTATTAGTGAAGGTAAGATACCACTTATTCTAAGCAAATTTCCTAAATTTGCTTGTAACAGATAAGTGAACTGTAGATATAAATCCAAATTAATTTCCATGAACGTGCCTATCTGTGCTCATGATAATGCGAGCACAGATGGACATGTTTGTGGAGCAACTTGCAATGTGAGCAGACTGACTGATGTTGTAGTGGCCAGGCTTAGGCTTGGCTACAGGTACTTCTGACAGTTTGGGAGACAGATGATGATCAAACTAAATGCAAATTATGTGATCAGGCATATGGTCACTGTCGTGAACACTATGTGCTTAATTGTGCACTTATTGAGGAATATAGAGATAGACAATATAATAACCTATGTGACATGTCAAGATATCTTATTCATGAAATAAGATACCTGCTTGTAACAGATAATTGAAATGTAGATATGAACCCAAATGTACAATTGTTAACCCTTTGGGGCCTAGTGCCTAGGCCTTTGTGTATCCATATGCTCTTGCGCTACCGTCCACAGGATGGATATGGGGTGCACACAAACTAGCCACTTCGGTGGCAAAATCAATCTAAATCTTACGCCCACGAGACCGGGCGTTATTTAACGTGGTTGGTCGGGGTAGTGATTCAAACCTCTCACTATACCCCTTTATTAGAGTTTATACGCAACACTTTGCACACTATTCACACGTCGGTTTAATGTCCCATTAATTACTCTCGTTAGAAGTTAATCCATTAATAATTGTGTACGATGAACCCTGATCGAATCGACGACATTTCCACCATCAACACCGCCATGGCGGCGTCGCTCACTGTTTAACACATTATCACTCTATTATTATAGTTTCTTGGACTTAATGTCCCACATTATTCCCGGCGAATATTCACAACATTCACTATTGTGAAGAGAGACCATTAACGCGATTTGGTCGTTGTAAACGCCGATTTCCATCTCCTTTATATCCAGATCTCACCCATCGCTCACCTCCATTCGCTTATCCCACGAGAGACCGACTGCCTGGGCGACTTCATTTGACCCAGCACGGCGTACCCACGCCACCGTCGTGATGGTTCTCTCCTCATCTCAAGAAAAAAACGAACCAACAGCCACACATTAAGAATATTCACATTAGAAAGGCTATCGAGTATAACCTTTTGGGAAAATACCCAATATTTTCCACAATAATAATAATAATAATAATAATGATAATCCTTATTTCTACAAGGTATACAGGCTTAGCTGACATCAATGACATACAACTTAAAACATCTTTTCTGGCACTCTTGGGCCTCTGTTAAGATTTTATTGGGATTTTTAATCCTGTACTCTCTAGAACGCAGGCGGAGAGATACATTATTATATACACATGGAAAATTCTCGAGGGCTTAGTACCAAACTTGCACACAAAAATCACTCCGTACGAAAGCAAAAGACTGGCGGCGATGTAACATCCCCCCAATGAAGAGCAGGGTGCCACTAGCACGTTGAGGGACAACACAATAAGTGTGAGGGGCCCAAGATTGTTCAACTGCCTCCCAGCATACATCAGGGGATTACCAACAAGCCCCTGGCTGTCTTCAAGCAGGACTGGACAGGCACCTCAAGTCGGTACCTGATCGCCGGGCTGTGGTTCGTACGTTGGACTGTGTGCGGCCAGCAGTAAGAGCCTGGTTGATCAGGCTCTGGTCCAACAGGAGGCCTGGTCACAGACCGGGCCGCGGGGGGTTGACCCCTGGAATTCTCTCCAGGTAGACTCCAGGTAGAGGGATAGCCACTGGGGAAACCTGGGGTAGGGAGGGTTAACCACCCAGGATAACCTGGGATATGAGTTAGCCACCGAGGATAACCAGGGGTAGGGAGGGTTAGCTACCCAGGATAACCTGAGGTAGGAAGGGTTAGCCACCCAGGATAACCTGAGGTATGGAGGTTTAGCCACCCAGGATAACCTGGGATAGGAAG
>WNWK01026445.1:0-27381 GCA_009830355.1 Cherax destructor | reverse complement strand
CGTCAAGGAGCCCCCCTGAAAGAGGAGTTTGTGACAGAACCAACTAGAGGTAGCAACTTGGTTGATTTTGTTCTTACCAACAAAGAATCACTAATTAATAATCTTTAGGTTAATGAAGAGCTTGGGGAAAGCGATCACAAATCACTTAGTTTCAATATATCATGGAATTACCCAGGTAACTGCAATCAAGTCTCTGTTCCAGACTTTCGCTTAGCCGACTTCATGGGGCTGAGAAATTACCTAGGTGGGTTAAATTGGGATGACCTGACTATGGGTCAGGTAGGTGGTTTTGTTGCCAATATGACGTTTTCCAGAGCGTAGTTCTAGCTGCCCAGACAACTTTTGTTCCGAGTAGGGAAATTAGATCTAACAAAAATGATTCTAAATGGATGAACAATAGATTAAATCATCTCATTGGTCAAAAGAGAGGCATATATAGGCGTATCAAAAGAGGGGATGAACATATAAGAAATCAATATTTTCAATTAAAGAGAAATAAAAAAGGAATAAGAAAAGCAAAAAGGAAGGGTCGCAAGGGATTCGAAGACTAACCGAAAATGGTTCTTCCAGGTATACAGAAGTAAGATTAGGGACAAGATAGGCCCACTTAAGAGTAACTCAGGTTAGACCATTGACAGTGATAAGGATATATGTGAAATTTTCAATACTTACTTCCTCTCAGTTTTTACTCAGGAAGATACTAGCGGAATTCTAGAAATAATAAATTATGTAGAACAGGAAGATAATAGACTATGCTCGATTGGGGTAACTAGTGACATTGTCCTCAGACAAATATAGCAATTAAAACCTAACAAATCCCCAGGCCCTGATGAACTGTTTGCAAGAGTTTTAAAGGAATGTAAAGACGAACTTAGAAAACCTTTGGCAAATCTTTTCAATATATCACTACAAACTGGCATAGTGCCAGACAAGTGGAAAAGGGCAAATGTAATACCTATTTACAAGTCCTTAGCTTCGAACTATAGACCAATAAGCCATAGTTGGTAAATTTATGGAATCAATAATTGCAGAGGCAATTCGTAGCCATCTTGAAAGGCATAAATTGATTAATGAATCTCAACACGGTTTTACTAAGGGGCGTTCCTGTCTTACGAATTTACTAACTTTTTTCACTAAGGTGTTTGAGGAGGTAGATCATGGTAATAAATATGATATTGTGTATATGGACTTCAGTAAGGCTTTCGATAAAGTTCCACATCAGAGGCTATTGAGGAAACTTAAGGCACACGGAATAGGAGAATTTTTTTCCTGGGTAGAGGCATGGTTGACAAATAGGCGGCAGAGTTTGCATAAATGGGGAGAAATCAGAATGGGGGCACATCTCAAGCGGTGTTCCACAGGGATCAGTTTTGGGCCCCTTGTTGTTTACAATTTACATAAACGACATAGATGAGGGAATAAATAGCAACATAAGGAAATTTGCTGATGACACCAAAATAGGCCGTCCAATTCATTCTAATGAGGACATTAGAGCACTCCAGGATGATTTGAATAGACTGATGCAGTGGTCGGAGAAGTGGCAGATGCAGTTGCAATAAAGCGAACAGAATCCTTGGCTTCATATCAAGAAGTATAAATAATAGAAGTCCTTAGGTTGTTCTTTATTACAAAAACTCATTTGTAATAAAAGACTGTTCGGGATACTAATAAAATCTCTCAGATTTCATATATTTATTATATTAATAATAATATAAAAACAATCTGTATAACATAATATTATAATCTGTAAAAACATATAGCTTTTATATACACATTTATAACAACTTTAAAACGTAGTAAAATATCACAAGAAAAACAATCATAAAATTCAGTGCAGTGTCAGACGTCGCTGCCAACATCGTGCCACACAGGACACTACCAATCTTCTCGTCATGATACGCCTTCTCCACCGTGTCCTCAGACACCCTTATCTCTGTCTTATGGCACGCCTACGGGGTTCCACGACACCCGTTCCTGTACCATAAAAGACACCTTCACTGTGTCACACCTTCTCTGTGCCACATGGCACGCCCCCTGTATCACGAACTCAGTCTCTAGGGAAACCTTTGCACCGCGTCATCTGTCACAAACACAAAATCACACGACTATCTCCTTGTGTCGTGCCACTGTCACAATCAATGACCTTGATGAGGGAATTACTAGTGATATGAGCAAATTCGCCGACGACACGAAGATAGGTAGGATAATTGATTCAAACATAGATGTCATAGAACTTCAGGAAGATTTAGACAAACTAAATTCGTGGTCAGAAAAGTGGCAGATGCAGTTCAATGTAGATAAATGCAAGGTTCTGAAGCTCGGGTGTGTCCATAACCCAAGCACTTATAAGTTAAATAACGTAGAACTTAGCCATACAGATTGCGAGAAGGACTTGGGGGTGATGGTAAGCAGCAACCTTAAACCAAGACAGCAATGCCTAAGCGTACGTAATAAGGCAAATAGATTACTGGGATTTATATCAAGAAGTGTTAGCAACAGAAGTCCAGAGGTTATATTACAGCTTTATACATCATTAGTAAGGCCTCACCTAGATTACGCAGCTCAGTTCTGGTCTCCATATTACAGAATGGACATAAATTCGTTAGAAAACATTCAGCGTAGAATGACTAAATTAATACATAGCATTAGAAATCTTCCTTACGAAGAAAGATTGAAGACCCTAAAATTACATTCACTTGTAAGACGTAGAATGAGGGGAGACATGATCGAGGTATACAAGTGGAAAATGGGTATTAACAAAGGGGATATAAATAAGGTCTTGAGGATATCTCTCCAAGAGAGAACCCGCAATAATGGATTCAAGTTAGATAAGTTTAGATTTAGAAAGGATATAGGAAAGTATTGGTTTGGAAATAGGGTAGTTGATGAGTGGAACAGTCTGCCTAGTAGGGTTATTGAAGCTAGGACCTTGGGTAGTTTCAAATTTAGGTTGGATAAATTCATGAGTGAGAGGGGTTGGATTTGAGTGGGACTCGCGCATGAGTGGGTAGAATTGTCAAAGCTTATTTCTTGGGTAGCATTGAAAATTGGGTTGAGCAAATATTCTGTTAGTGGGACGGATTGTGAAGGACCTGCCTAGTATGGGCCAACAGGCCTGCTGCAGTGTTCCTCCTTTCTTATGTTCTTATGTTAACACCGAGTTCACACTGACTTTTTAACAAGGCTCACAGGGTACAACACAAACTGGCTAGTCCGTGTCGCCTGACACGCCTACCAGGTGTAACACACCCTGACTTTTGTCAGTCGCATCTCACATGTCGCACAAATCCCTGAGTTAGAAGTCGCAGACGGGTGTCCGAATCAATGTACGCCGTGAGGTAGCCTGGTGAATACTCTCAGAAGATACGTCGTGAGAGTCTCTGTCACCAGCCATTCCAAAAGTCAGGAACACACTCTCAAGCCAGTCTATGAGAGTCAGCAGGTCCTTTCACCAGGTGTTTGGTGTAAAACAGGTCCTATCACCAGAAGTCTGGAGCACACTCAGTGCAGGGGAGAGTCTAGTGAACTCTCCAGTGGTGAGTCTGGTTGACACTCTCAATATGAGAGTCTAGATAACACTCTCCATATGAGAGTCTGGTAGACACTGTCGGTCCAGCCGGCCCAGCAGTCAAACATCACGTTTGATGACTACACCAGTGACCACCGGCCGGGAGGTAAACTACCTAACAGCCATTGTTAGATAGGGGGCCGTAACATTCTTCAACTCTATATATCTTTGGTTAGGCCTCATCTAGATTATGCTGCACAGTTCTGGACACCGTATTACAGAATGGATATAAATGGACTGGAAAACGTACAGAGGAGGATGACAAAGTTGATCCCATGTATCAGAAATCTTCCCTATGAATCTGCACTCTCTAGAAAGGCGTAGAATTTTTTTTTTATATATATTTTATTAAAATAAACCAGTACAAACAATGCATATAAACAATATGCTGATCATGTGTAGACTACACGGCTACATCCACTGACAATAACCATCTATATGTACAGACCTGACAACATCAGTTACAATATACATGAACATACAGATAATATGTTATCACATACAATGTAAATCTTAACACCCAAAGGTGTACCGTACATAAAAACTTTTTGCAAAAACATAAGCACCAAAACAAATTACAACTTTAAAACAGTAAAACACAAACCCCATAAAACCCAACAACACTTTAAACTGTTATCCTAACCATGAGGACCATACATGTTCATATTCCATCATAATTCAAACCATTCGCTGCCCAGCCACTGTGGTGAGCAGGTGTGCTGGCTGGTTTCCCCTGGTGGCCAGTGTTGACAACTTTATTTTCTCCAATATGGCGGAGATGTACAGAAGGAGAGTGCATACTGTGTGCATAGAGGTGCTTGTTGGCGCTATTTATCCGTCAAATGCTGAAGTTCTCTTGCCAGCCATTCTCAGAGACACTTATGGAATTCCCACAGCAGACATTTATGGGATTTCATTAAATGGAGCTACACAAGTGTTTGTGAAGTTCTTGACAAGTGGTACCTATGAGAGGGTCATTGATGTCTACCAGGAGAAGCGCATGGTCGTTTCAGAAAGTTTGGAGGTGAGATTAAGGGATGTGTCGGCAACTTTTACATGGATACGTATTCGGAATATCCCCTTTGAAGCGGATGCCGTGGATGTGAGAGATGTTTTTAAAGCATATGGAGTGATCCATGCGGCAGGTGGGCGCAGGGTACCTACGCTGGAATGCCTGAGGGATCTTACAGTTTAAAGATGTCTTTGAGGAGGCCAATCCCCTCGTACATCCTGATGCCAGAATTTAGGACGCAAGTTTACGTGACGTACGTGGGGCAAGTACGGACGTGTCGGCTCTGTGGTCAGCCGGGGCATATAGCAGCAGCGTGTGAGAGACGTGGACCACGACCCCAGCAACAACGTATCGGTGGGGGGAAGGAGCATGGTGCGGAGCGCCCTTCAGGTGTGGCCCAGGAGGTGCATGTGTCATCTTCAGGGTACGTGGACGGTGGAGATAGAAGGTGGAGTGACGTGGTAGATGAAGCGGAGGTGGTGGTGGTCTCCTTACCACCTGTGACGCAACCGGTGATGGTGGAAGACAGCAAGGTCGCTGTCGTGCAGGAGGAGGTGGACAATTTGGTGGAGTTGACGGGGCCTATGATGGAGGACCTGAGGATGATGCTTGACAGTCCGCCTTCTGTGGGAGAGGAGTCCGTGGTGAAGGACTACCCGGAGGTAACAGCAAGCCCAGGTGAAGTGCTGAGTGAGGATGTGAGTAAGGGTGCTTGTGGTGGCAGTGAGGAGTCAGTACGAGTGTGTGTGGTTGAGGCTGTGGTTCATAGGGAGGAAAATGATGTGAATGAGGTGTCTGAAGAGGTCATGGAGGTGGCGGGGGAATCCCGTAAGAGATCAAGTGGCTCGGTGGAGGATGACGTGTTGACGCCGGGTCAGAGGACAGGTAAGAAAGTGTTCGCGGATGTGGTCAGGGGAGGGAGGGGGGGTCAAGGGGAAGGTCTTGGACAAGGAGGGAGTAGGTCTCAGTGGGGGTGGGTCAGTGGTCAAAGCAGGAGTGTCGAGAGCGATGAAGCATAGAGGGAAACCACTGTTGAAGCCTTCAAGTGTATCAGTATGAATGTGAACGGCCTTAGAGCCGAGGTCAAGAGGATGTGGGTTGAACGGACTTTGCGGAGAGAGGGCACTGACGTGTGTTTTCTCCAAGAACATAATTTTAGGTGTGGTGGGGATCTGAAGTTGCAGGGTTTTACTTTGTACACTGGTAGTTCTGAAAATTTCAAGGGGGGGGAGGTGTTGGTAGGTATTAGGGAGACCAGCCCTTTTCATCTGAGGTCATGGGAAGAGGTGGGGGGCGGGAGGATTGTTAGGGTTGATGGCGAATGGGGTGATATCCCGGTTAGCTTCATTGGTCTGTATATGCCCGTGGTTAATGTAAGTAGTTTAAAGGGTGAGTTTGTGAGGGATTACTTAGTATATGCATTACGGGGACTCCCTGAGGTAACTGTGTTAGCGGGTGACTGGAACTGCATTATTAGGAAGCGTGATGTGGTACCGATGGGTGCCGGATGTGTACTAGCGGAGTTGCGAGACTTACTGGGAGCAGTGGGGGTTCGAGATGTGGTAGATGGTAGGAATGTCATGGTGGAACATACGTTCATAAGGAGAGGATATGCAGCACGTTTAGATCGGGTGTATGTGGCCTCACGTATAAATGTGGAAGAGGTGCGTAATATAGATATAGGGTTTTCAGATCATAGAGGTGTGGTGGCAGTATTAGGGTGGGTGGGTGCGGTTAAGTTTTATTCGGATCTGTGGAGGTTGAATGTAAGTTTGTTAAAACAGGAGGGGATTGTGAGGGTTTTGCGGTTTGGTGAGAGGGTTTATGGGGTGGGGGCAGGGAGATTAGGGATGTGGTGAAGTGGTGGAATATGACGGCTAAGGAGGCAGTGAGAGGTTATTATAGGCATGAAGGTGTGGAGGAGGCGGGATATAGGTATGGGTTACAGCGTTATTTGGAGGGGCGGTTAACGGACTGTTACGGAGGGGTGGGTGCCATCAGCAGGAAATAGCATACCTTAAGGGGAGATTACGGGATATACAGAATGATGTTTTTAGGGCGATAAGGGTACGTAGTCAATTAGAGGAGGTGTTATGGGGGGATAGGCCCTCAGGCACAGTATTACGGAGGTTTCCGAAACATAGAACGGGCATGACGCTGGCGGCATTGACGGTGGAGGAGATAGGCGGGTATCATCAGGGTCAGGTGTTACGCACGACAGAGGGGATGTGTGCTTATGCAAGGTTATGGTTTCAGCATAAATTTGAGGGTAGGGAGAGGGATGAAGTTAGTAGGAGGATTGTTTTGGAGGGAATCCAGGGGAGACTTGGAGAGGAGGATAGGAAGGTGTTAGGTGGGAGGATTACGGTAGATGAGGTATGGCAGGCAGTGCAGGGGTTGAGGATGGGGAAGGCGACTGGGGTGGATGGATTGCCTGGGGACTTCTATGTAGCTCATTGGGATGTATTGAAGGATGTTTTAGTGAAGGTGTTTAATCAGATGAAGGATAGGGGCAAAATGGAGGAAGTGCAGAGAACCGGGGTAGTGGTGTTGGTGCCAAAGGGTAGGGATAGTGATAGGTTGCAGGGGTATAGGGCTATAACATTGTTGTGCTCAGACTATAAGATCTATGCGAAAATACTGGCAAATCGCATGAAACGGGTGTTGGAAAAGGTATTGGAGGTTGGCCAGTATGGGATACCTGGACGTAGCATTAGGACGGGGCATAGAAGAATTAGGAATTTCGTGGACCATAAGGAAGGGGGCGGAGTCCTAGGATTAGACTGGGCAACCGCGTATGATAGTGTGGGGAAGAAGTTGTGGGGTGGGTTAGATCCTTATATGATGGGGCTTTAGCAAGGGTACAAGTTAATGGGAAGTTAGGGGTTCAGGTGAGTTTAGAGAGGGGTTTGTGGCAGGGGTGCCCCCTGTCGCAGATTATTTTTGGGTGTCTACAGGACCCCTTTTATAGATTAGTTAGAGAAGGGGTATGGGATGGGGACGGGTGTGGGGGTTGTGAGATGGGCATAGTAGGATATGTAGATGACACGACAATATTGATAGGGAGTGGTGAGGGGTTAGATAATGTTAATAGGATTATTGGGGTTTTTGGTGGGGCTACTGGCATGTGCATCAACAGGGTGAAATCGAAGTTATTGGAGGTAGGTTCATGGGTGGGAGGGGCGTTGGGGAGGAGGGGAGGGGGGATGTGTGTTAATAGTATTAAAATTTGCGGTGTTATCTTCAGTCATTGTAGTGATTTGGCGAGGGAATTAAATTCGGAGGAAGTGGTGAGTAAAGCGCTTGGACGGTTAGGGGGTTTTAGTCTGGGTGACGTCACATTGTTGCAACGGGCAGTGGTGGTTAATGTTTTAATTTATAGTAAACTTTGGTTTGTGGCGGCTGTATATCCTCTCCGGGAGTGTGATATAGGGCGCTTGCTTGCAAGGGTTTATAGATATATTTGGAGTTATGGGAGGCACTGGTTGGCTCGTGAGGTTGTGACGGCTGGGGTGGGGGTTGGGGGTTTGGGGTTGATTCCATTGAGGAGTAGGCTTCAAAGTTTATTTGTTAAGCAGGAATTTTTGGTGGGAGGGGAGATAGAAGGCAGGAGGGTTGGTAAGGTCATGAGAGAGGTACGTAGGTGGTGGAAGGGTAGGGATTTGTTGTGGTGTGAGGATCTATTGAGGTATCTTTCAGTAGTTAGGGAGCCTGGGAGAGTGAAGGTGAGTAGGTTGGATAGAGTGGGGAAGGGGGGGGTAGTGCAGGGGAAAGGTATTTATCCAATGTATAATTGGAAATTGGTGTGGTACTGATTGAAGAGGCTGAGGGTACCGCCAAGGGTTCGAGAAACAGGGTATAGGTTTTTATTGGGAATTTTTGCATCTCGGGCACAATTGTGCCAGATGGGAATAATAAGGGAGGGGTTCTGTCTGAAATGTGGTGGTCTCAAGACTGCGTATCATGTAGTTTATTTTTGCGAGGAGCTGAGTGGGGTTAGGGAATGGTTTAGTGGAGTATTGAAAATTGTAGGGGCGGGGGGTTTGTCGACCCTAAGAGCTTTAAGTATAGATGTGGGGGTTTGTCCTGAGGATGTACGACGGGCGGTAGCGTATTTGGTGGTAGATTTCATACATATTTCGTGGGGCATGAGAGAGGCCCTGGGTGACGTCCGCATTAGAGCTTCGGCGGCAGGGTTTTACAGGACTCGGTGTCGTAATCAGGTGGTTTACGAAGGGAGATGGTGTAAGGCTTTTCCTCTGGGATATCGGAATCTTACTGTCGCGATTTTATTAGGGAAAGGGGAGGGTGCGGTAGTCGAGTGAGAGGGCTGGTCAGGGTAGCTGGGGGGGAAGGTTCAGAGTGTGTGTGGCTGTATCTAATGGGTTTTTATTACTGGGTGTCAGGGGATAGGTGGGTGGTTTGGTTTTTGATGCTTCATCGTTCAGGCAGTTTCTATGTGGTTGTCTGGCGGCGTTTTTAAAAACGTCTGTGGGTGTGTGGGGGACTCGGTAGTAGATGGGGGGAGGTTCAGGGGTATCTCACCTGTTCCTTACCGTGGGCGTCAACACGGTGTGGAGGTGCCTCCTGTGTGTGGAGCCAGGGGTTTTTCATGAGTACTGGTAAGACAGGTTCCCATGACCTAGAATGTATGTTGGGCATGTGTGTGAGTGTGGTGTCTGTTTTGTTTTTCATGTGATGGTATAACATTGTAAAGTTTAGGTGAGATGTTTTGTATGGTACTGTGAGGTAATGAGGCTTTTGTAACTTTCATTTTTAGTATGTCAATGTTATGTTATAGGTCCTGTGGGCCTTGTATTTATATGTATTGTACATTTGGTTTTACAAAGTTGTGTAGGGGATGCTCACAGTGCATCGTTTAGGTTTCCAGGGAACGTGTGCTTTTAGGCACTTAGGGGGGGGGGTTAGATGGGTAGGATAATTGGGGTTTTAAGAAATGACTACCATGTTTGATATGACATGTTTTATTTGTTGGAAGTTTCCTTTATCTTTTTGTCAGGGATACATATGCTGATTTTGTTTTGTGATATACTCTCTTTGTGGAGTGGATCAATAAACACTGTTTGTTTGTAAGGTCATGTGTAGTATTTTAGGTTAGTGTATTTAGTTGGTTTAGTGTATGACACTTTTCATTACAATTTTTCATGCCGTTTTGGCTGTGTGGCTGATTTGGACGTTTCTAGTGTTTATATTATCATGCATTTAAAACGATTTTTGTGTAATGTTGATATTTAACCTCTTGTTATGAGGTAAGGTTTTGGTAAATGTTATTGTACATAACCTGTTTTTAAATAAAATATAAAAAAAAAAAAATCAAACCAATAAACACCAAACAGACCTAACACTCTTTCATAAACAGTATAAAATAACCAATTCATGAATAATATATAACGTCACTAGGCAAAACACGCAGTGGCTCTTCATAAGCCTCCACATACTACATTCATTTACAATAACAGGACATGACAATAAAGTATCACTTTACAGTAAACGATAAATACATAATTCCACACCTATGCGACAACATAACACATAGGCATCCACCAGTTATTAATCTGCCTATAACAGATAGCACCTAACCATGACACCTCTTAAACAACAATACAATCACCCATAACATCACCACATGTCAACAACCACCACCCAAATCCCCTATAAAAGATCTCATGCCAATCTTTCAAGATCCCTCTTCGCACTATACCATATTGTTTTCATAATGCATGAAAACAAATCAGTACAAAACAATGCATATCAACACTATGCTGGACATGTGTAGACTACACGTCAACATCCACTTACAATAACCATCTATATATACATACCTGACCACATCATAGACAATATACATGAACAACAGATTATAGCGAATCATATACATTGTAAATCAGAACACATAAGATGTAATCGTATAAAACATTTTGCAAATAACATAACCACCAAAACATACCACAACATTAATACAGTAATACACACATCCCATAATGCCATAACTACTCTGTATACTGGTATCCTCACCATGAGGACCGTACATGACTCCACATTTCTCCAAACAGACCTCACACTCGTACATGAACATTATGGAGTAACCAATACATGAATAATATGTAACGTCACTAGGCAAAAATTTAGTGACTGCTCTTAAGCCACCACATACAACATTCATTTACTCTAACAGAATATGACAACATAATATCAGTTCATACAACCACAAAAAAATAAAAAAAACACCACACCATAATAGGCAAACCTTCACATATCCCCTGACCTCATATTAGCCATATGTCGATGTGACAGTATCAACCAGTCTATGCCACCTATACTTCATTAATCTACCTTACGTCAGCCGTCACCCACTCGTGCAAAATTACACTCAAGTCTACCGTCCCCTCTACTACTGTCCCTCCCAAATAACTAGTCATTAAACTAATCATTACACCACAACCCACCCACACTAACTCACATAACATCCTAACCTAATACCTAATAAACATTCCCCCCCCCTAATAATGCCGATGTCAAGCCCCCTTACAATCTACACACCTACGCTCCCAACAGGTCTCTTAACGACATATTTCTGTATAACTCCGAAAATACCCACTCCCATCTACCTCCATACACACACCTATTTTGATTCCTAGTAGCTATCATACTCCCAGCCAGCGCCGCAATACGCTCCCTCCCAACCGTTGTTTTCATTCGCCACGAAACACACACAAAATCAACCATTATATGCAACAGGCCCCACCTCACCTGCGAACTCATACCACCTATATCCAAACTAATCGCCCTCAACACAGACACCCCCCCCACCACCCAATTTCCTCAATACCCTACCCATCCATTCCCTTACTGAACCCAAATACTCACAAAAATAAATAAAATGCAAACCAGTCCCCTGCTGTCCACACCTCTCACAACCCCCATCCCTCACTATACCCATCCTGAACAAAACCCCCTTCGAGGCCACTGCCCCATGTAAGAATCTATACATCAATTCCCTATCCCTAGGCTTTAGCAACAGGTCCTTAAACCCCTTCCAAATATTACATCAGTCATAAATAGGATATTCCCATACACCTTCCACCACACATTCACCTCACCCCAATATTTCCAACTTCCCTGACTTCAAGGTATGCGCTTTTTCAACCACCATCATATTCCTCAATAGATCCCAACACTTTTCCAACATTCTCCCATCCACCACCTACCTACTTCTTCCGCTATCATACTCTCCCTACCCTCCACTACCCCACGCCATCGAATAACACACCTTTTCACATATATACATATCACCCTCCACTCTAGTGCTATCAACCCCAATCCTCCTTTCCCTACCCTATTGCGAACTACTTCCTTTCTCACCCAAGGTTTCCCGTACGCCCATATATAACGCACAATCCTACTCTCCAGCTCCCTAACATCCTCCAGCCGTAACGGATAAACAACATTCACATGCCAAATCTTACTATATATATTAACATATTCACAGCAATTACTCTCTGATTCAAAGTTAAATCTCCCGATCTCCAACCCTTCATCCTATCAATCGCCTTCCTCACAACCCCTCCAGAATTCACCCCACGTGCAACTACCTCATTCCTCATATATAATATGCCACAAATCTTAACACTATCGACTGTTACCCACCCATACCTCTCCCCAAGCCTCTCCCCTACCCAATTACCTATCTCCAATAAACGAGTCTTAGCCCCATTTACTCTCATCCCAGTCGCTCTACAAAAAAACTCAATTAAGATTCCCAAATATACCAAACCTGCCTCACTACCCACAAGCACAGTCGTATTATCCACATCCACATAACCTACAATTCCCCCATACCCTCCCACCCCCACCCCTCCCTCCTCCACCCCCACCCCTTCCATCCCCACTCCTCCTTCCCTCACCATTCCCCCACTCCCTCTCACAATCCTGTAAAAAGGGTCCTGCATACATGCAAATAAACACTGTGAGAGAGGGCAACCTTGCCAAATACCCTTCCCCATCAGTACTCTCGCCCCAATCCTACCATTCACCTGCACCCTCATACACACCTTGTCATACACAGTCTGGACCCACCCCACCACCTCCTCTCCAAACCCCTGCATCCGCATTATCTCGTAAAGCACCTCCCTCTCCACACTATCATACGCCCTCCTCCAATCAATAGCCAACACACCCCCACCAGCACTACTTCTAATATGCTCCTTTATCCTCTCATGACCCTCTATCATGCACCTCCCCGGTATTCCACACTGTCCCTTCTCTATCACTCTACTTAATACCCTCTTAAACCTATATCCCAAAACCTTCGCCAAAATCTTGTAGTCAGCATTCATCATTGCCAACGGTCTATAATCACTCATCTTAACACCATTACCTCCTTTCTTAACCAGCACCACAACACCCATACACTGTTCATCACCCATACGTCCCTGTTCCTTCATGGCGTTAAACAGCCACACCAAACACTCCCTGCAACACATTCCAGTACACCCTATAAAATTCATTAACTATTCCATCAATACCCGGCACCTTACCCTTACTCAGCCCATTCACCGCCTCTTGCTTGTTCACCCCAATCAATAACTTTGCATTCAACTTCCAGTAACCCTATGCCCAATTCGTATCCACCATTACACCTCTGTGATCAGAAAATAAAACATCAATCATTTATACAGAATCAACCATCACCAACTCCGAAACATACATCCTATCTAACCGCGCCGCATAGTCCTTACGAAGATACGTATAATGCACTCTCTCCCGACCATCCACCACACCCTTTAAACCTACACAATTGAACACATCCCTCAATGATTCAAGCACACATCCCACACCTTTTGGCTCCACATCCTTATGCCGGATAACACAGTTCCAATCCCCACCAACTATCGTTACACCTGGCAGACCACCCAATGCATACACCAAGTACTCATTAACAAACTCATTCTTCACCCTCCTGGAAAATTCTGTCGGCATGTAAACACCCACAAAACATACTCTAATACCACTCCATTCACCATCCATTCTCACTATCCTCCCTTCACCACACTCCTCCCACGCCAACAATTGAAAAGGGCTTGATATCTTTATCACAACCGCCACCCCTCTTTTTAACCTACATGACAATCCCGCATATACATCAAACCCATCCAAACGCAGGTCCCTTCCAATCCTATAATTATGTTCTTGCAAAAAACCTACCTCAACACCATATCGTCTCATCGTCACCTCAACCCACTTCCTCTTTACTTCAGCCCTCAAACCGTTCACATTTAATGTTACACACCTGAAAACGGCAATGAAGGTTTACCTCTCGACCTTACTGGATGCTTCATCTCCTTGGGCCCCAAACCCTCTACCTTAATAACACCTTTCCCACCCTTTGGACCCTCTTTGAATTTCATTCCACCCTTACCCCTCTTCGACACATCCACTAAGGTCTTCTTACAAGATCTTTGTGCCGGTGTCAATATATCCTCACTGTCCGACGATGTCACAGATCTTTTCCTAGATTCACCCACTACTTCCATACCAGGACTACAGTTCATCTCATGCACCTACACACTCACAACCTCACATAATAAACCCTTCTCGCCCTCTTTATCCACTTCCACAGACCTCTCAACAACAACATCTCCTGCCACATCAGGTATCATACTCAACACAGGCAATGTCTCAGCTATTATATCCTCCAGCACACCATCCAAGGAGAAAGGTGGGCTGACCTCTTTGACTCCCCGCTCCCCCACATCCTCAAGGTCGCATACCTCCGACACCACAGGAGGGAGGGTAACACACGTTCCCACACTGCTCTCCACAATTTCACTCCACAATTTAGAGGAAGCTTCCTGCATGACCGGCCGAGCTTCCACCCCATCCACCATCCTGTTGCTCATCCACATGCCCTTGCTGCTCCCTCTTAGGACAATTAACAGTCATATGCCTACAGGCACCACAAATTCTACATGTCCATTGCTGTCCCATATATGTCACATAAACTTGCGTCCTGAAGCCTGGCATCAGGACGTAAGACGGTATGGGCCATCTTAGTGACATCTTTAAAGAAAAAGACCCTTCCATTAGACCTTCAAGGGGGCCCGTTTGCCACCTACCCACAACAGTAGAATGCACATTTCCATACTCCTTGAAGACTGCTGTCAGATCCGTGGCATCTGCCTCGAAGGGTACATTGCGCACCCTCACCCAAGTGAAGGACTGGGAGACATCCCTCAACCTCAACTCCAAACTTGAATTCACTACACACACACGGTCTTGATATTCATCCACCAGCCGCTCGTACCGATGGGCCGACGCCAACTTGACGAATACCCGGTTCATACCATTGATGGCCACACCATACAAATCCTCAATGTTCAGCTGGTAAACATCCTGTAGCACCATAGGCAAAACGGTGGCCGCCGTGCTGGGGTTTAATGCTCCGTTCACAATATCCAGACAGATCGTATTCACCCGTCGTCTAGCTGCGGCCGCCATATTGGTGAAAACAAAGTTTTGCGCTGTCACCACCAGGAGGCAGAGCGTCAACACCCACCCAGTATGATTGCTGGACAGGGAATGCCATAGAATTAGGGGGGATATGATTGAGGTATATAAATGGAAAACAGGAATTAATAAAGGGGATGTAAATAGCATGCTGAAAATGTCTAGCTAAGACAGGACTCGCAGCAATGGTTTCAAGTTAGAAAAGTTCAGATTCAGGAAGGATATAGGAAAGCACTGGTTTGGTAATAGAGTTGTGGATGAGTGGAATAAACTCCCGAGTACCGCCATAGGGGCTGGGACGTTGTGTAGTTTTAAAAATAGGTTAGATAAATACATGAGTGGGTGTTGGTGTGTGTGAGTTGGACCTGACTAGCTTGTGCTACTAGGTCAGATGCCGTACTAATTCCTTAAGTGGAAGTGACTTGACTACCTGGAGTTTACCTGGAGAGGGTTAACTCCAGGTGGTCGGGTCTAAGCCGGGGAGTGATGGACTTGCCTCGCGTGGGTCAGTAGGCCTGCTCCAGTGTTCCTTTTTTCTTATGTTTTTATGCACTCTCCCTGCACTCTCTCTGCACTTTCCATGCACTCTCCCTACACTCTCCCTGCACTCCCCACACACTCTCCCCACTCTAACCACACTGTCTACACACTTAATGTGGTGACCAACATTATCAATTTCTTCCACTTTGTAATAAGAGATGTGTTCAGTATGATGTGTGCCACAGGTGTGTTCATTATGATGTGTGCCACAGGAGATGTGTTCAGTATGATGCTCACCTCAAGATCCTTTTAATTAAGTGAGGTTTGCAGCCTTTGACCATCCCTATCATGTACTCTGGCCGTAGCCTTGTTTGGTCTACCCCAATCTTCAAGATTTTCCACTTCCTGCAGTTAAACTCCAGGAGCCATTGCAGCCTGTCTAGATCCCTTTGATCACATCGTTGGCAAACTATAAATCCTGCAGGAATTGTCTTATGCCTGTGTAGTCCCCTTATTACGAACACAGGTAATAATGTTCTGTTGACCTGGTCGTAATGGGTTTGGAGCAAAAACATTACCTTGTATTTTTCTTCACCAATTATATATATATATATATATATATATATATATATATATATATATATATATATATATATATATATATATATATATATATATATATATATATATATATACATATGTACGCTATGTACATGGAGCTGAAATGTAAGTGTACCACACGGTGTTTAAAGGCAAAGACAGAAGCCAGAGAGAGGGCACTGTTCTTCAACCAGCTAGAAGCAAGTCTGGCAAGTGCTGAATGTGAGTAAAACCACATCGCCTCAGCCCTTGGCACTCCCGCCTGTGATTGGTTAATAAACCAAGGTACTTATTTAACGATGAGTACCCCTTACCGTTAAACCCTTAGCACCTGGTTCGCTGGTTGGGAGGCGGCCTATATGGGAGTGTTATTTCTCTGAATAAAGTGTAATGAACTCATTGCATGCTACACCCCCACCCCAAAAGGGCTCTAATAGCCGGGACTAGGCTTCTGCCTACATGGGTAGAGTGCCGAGATGGCACTGAACAATGAAGGAACCGCCTTCCCTCTCAACCATCCAACTCATTAGATAGAACTCAACTTTTCTCAAGACATAAAGTCAAACTCTAAACTTAAGTGAGACAGTAAACAGTAGAGCTAACGTAGGTTCAATACACCTGCGAACAGTAGCAGAATATCACCTCACTAGCCCCACCCCATAGTCCCTAACACATCCTAACCTAAATTTAAATATTACATATAAATATTATATTTAAATTTAAATATTATGTTTATTACATATGTAATATACATAAATTATAAGGTTGCAGCCTGCGACTCCATCTCATTAGATGGGTGTTGTGATTCTTCATTGAGTTGAGATAGACCTGAGGGTTGTGGTCACTGTAGAGTGTGACGGCTGTCCCACACAGATTTAAAAATGTTCTAATGCTAGTATCAGCGTGACGGCTTCTTTTTCAGTTGTTGAGTAGGCCCTCTGGTGAGGTTGATACTTGGATCAGAAGTATGCCACAGGCTGCAAAACATTCTTCCCCAGAATTTTGTAGAAATACTGCCCCTACCCCAGACTCACAAGCATCAACCTGTAATGTAAATTGTTTTGAGAAATCAGGAGACAGGAGAATGGGTGCAGTACAAAGAAGATGTTCTGCCTTTTTAAAAGCATCATTGCAGTCTTGGGTCCAATGAAACTGGGCTTTCTGACTGGTAAGTGAGGTTAGGGGTGCTACAGCATCTGCAAAATTCTTACAGAATCGTCTGTAAAACCCAATCATCCCTAAGAAACATTTGAGGGATTTCCTATCATGAGGTACTGGATAATTTTTAATGGCAAGAATTTTAGCAAATTTAGGGGCCACTTTGCCACTGAGGTCAGTGGTCACGTGTGGTCATACCTGTCCTAAGCTGTCTGGGAATTAGCGTGGGGTGATACCGAGCACATGGCTCACTGCAGTGTTTTAGAATCTCAGGTTGAAGTGTTGAAGAAGGAGGTTCTACTCCTTCAGGAGGAAAATAGGAGGCTGAAGCTTCGCCTAGATGGGTGTGGGAGTGAGTGTGAGATGGTTGGAGCTGGTAAGGAGGAAATGGTTACCAACAGTGAAAGTGGCAGCCGCTTTAAGTGGCAAGTGGTTCACAATTCAGGAAGAAGGAAGATAAAGAAGGTTAATAGTGAAGATGTGAAGGTAGGAAATCGATTCTCTGTTCTCCAGGACGAGTGTACTTCAGTGGTCAGTGAGGTTAAAAGTACCACTGACTCCCGGCTAATCAAGGTAAGAATATTCTGATTGTGGGAGACTCTCAGGTAAGATATATGGACCGTGCCTTTGTAACAGAGACAGGAAGGTCAGACAGAGGTGTGCCTCCCAGGAGCTGGTATTGGTGACATAGTCAGCAGGTTGGATAATATTATGTCAGGTAATGGGAACAAGCCTATTATCTGTCTTAGTGCTGGTGGTAATGACATTGGGAAGGGCAGAAGACAGGAGCTACTAGATAAGTATAGGTCAGCCATAGAAGTCGTTAGGTCTAAGGGAGGTATCCCAATCATATGTAGCATTTTGCCTAGAAGAGTGGGCAATGAATGGATGTCTAGGGCAATTGGTATAAATTGCTGGCTAGACAGGTACTGCAAGGAACTTGCAATTCCATTCATTGATAACTGGGACAAATTCTATGGCAAACGTGATATGTATGCAAGGGATGGGGTTCATCTCTCTGGGGCTGGAGTGGTTGCATTAGCCAATTCGATTGAGGGTCATTGGAGACTTGTCTAGGTCTTTAAACTGATAGATTATAGAGGTATGGGTGTTTGTGGGAAACAATCAGGCTGTGGTATTAGGCCTGGAAACAGCAGATATTTCCAGGATACCTCATGGTTATGTTTAAAAGATAAGATTCAAAATAAAGTTGTTTGTAAATGCAAAACAATTGATCAACAAACAAGAGAGATAGTAGAGGGCAACGAGTGACTAGCTCCCTTGAGGTTTACTATACAAATAGTAGGAGTCTAAGAAATAAGATAGATGAGCTAAGATTACTTGCAAGTGCAGGTAATATAGATATTATTGCTATAACAGAGACCTGGTTCAACCTGAAAGATAGAGAAATGCCTTCCGAGTGCAACATTCAGGGTTACAAACTATTCCACACTGATTGGGTCAACAGGAAGGGTGGTGGGTGGCGATGTATGTCAGAGATAATTTAAATTGTTGTGTTAGACAAGATATAAGATTAGAAACAGCTGACACAGAATCTGTTTGGCTACAGTTTCTCGAGGGTCGTGAAAATTAATTTTGGGTGTGATTTACAGACCCCCAAGCCGGGATAGGAGCGCAGTAAGCTGCTATGGGACGAAATTCATAAGGCGTCTAGATATGAAAATGTTGTGTTAATGGGAGATTTTAACTTTAGACACATTGATTGGAACAATGTGACAGGTAATCTTGAGTCTAGTGACTTTCTTGATACGGTTCAGGATTGTTTTTAAAACAGTTTGTGACAGAACCAACTAGAGGTAGCAACTTGCTTGATTTGGTTCTTGCTAACAAAGAATCACTAATTAATAATCTTGAGGTTAATGAAGAGCTTGGGGAAAGCGATCACAAATCACTTAGTTTTAATATATCATGGAATTACCCAGGTAACTGCAATCAAGTCTCAGTTCCAGACTTTCGTGTAGCCGACTTCATGGGGCTGAGAAATTACCTAGGTGGGCTAATTGGGATGACCTGACTATGGGTCAGGTAGGGGGTTTTTGGTTGCCAATATGACGTTTTTCAGAGCATAGTTCTAGCTGCCCAGACAACTTTTGTTCCAAGTAGGGAAATTAGATCTAACAAAAATGATCCTAAATGGATGAACAATAGATTAAAACATCTCATTGGTCAAAAGAGAGGCATATATAGGCGTATCAAAAGAGGGGATGGACAGATAAGAAATCAATATTTTCAATTAAAGAGAGAAATAAAAAAGGAATAAGAAAAGCAAAAAGGGATTATGAGGCTAAGGTCGCAAGGGATTCGAAGACTAACCCAAAAGGGTTCTTTCAGGTATACAGAAGTAAGATTAGGGACAAGATAGGCCCACTTAAGAGTAACTCAGGACAGATCACGGACAGTGATAAGGATATGTGTGAAATTTTCAATACTTACTTCCTCTCAGTTTTTACTCAGGAAGATACTAGCAGAATTCCAGAAATAATAAATTATGTAGAACTGGAAGATAACAGACTATGCTCGATTGGGGTAACTAGTGACATGGTCCTCAGACAAATAGAGAAATTAAAACCTAACAAATCCCCAGGCCCTGATGAACTGTTTGCAAGAGTTTTAAAGGAATGTAAAGAGGAACTTAGCAAACCTTTGGCAAATCTTTTCAATATATCACTACAAACTGGCATAGTGCCAGACAAGTGGAAAAGGGCAAATGTAATACCTATTTACAAGGCAGGTGACAGGTCCTTAGCTTCGAACTATAGACCAATAAGCCTTACCTCCATAGTTGGTAAATTTATGGAATCAATAATTGCCGAGGCAATTCGTAGCCATCTTGAAAAGCATAAATTGATTAATGAATCTCAACACGGTTTTACAAAGGGGCGTTCATGTCTTACGAATTTACTAACTTTTTCACTAAGGTGTTTGAGGAAGTAGATCATGGTAATGAATATGATATTGTGTATATGGACTTCAGTAAGGCTTTCGATAAAGTTCCACATCAGAGGCTACTGAGGAAACTTAAGGCACACGGAATAGGAGGAGAAATTTTTCCTGGGTAGAGGCATGGTTGACTAATAGGCGGCAGAGAGTTTGCATAAATGGAGAGAAATCAGAATGGGGCGTGTCTCAAGCGGTGTTCCACAGGGGTCAGTTTTGGGCCCCTGTTGTTTACAATTTACATAAACGACATAGATGAGGGAATAAATAGTAGCATAAGTAAATTTGCTGATGACACCAAAATAGGCCGTCCAATTCATTCAAACGAGGACATTAGAGCACTCCAGGATGATTTGAATAGACTGATGCAGTGGTCGGAGAAGTGGCAGATGCAGTTTAATGTAAACAAATGCAAAGTTCTAAATGTTGGGCAGGACAAAACCATGCCACATATAAGCTGAATAATATAGATCTTATTACTTGTAATTGCGAGAAGGATTTAGGAGTTCTGGTTAGTAGTAATCTGAAGCCTAGACAACAGTGCATAAGTGTTCGCAATAAAGCTAACAGAATCCTTGGCTTCATATCAAGAAGTATAAATAACAGAAGTCCTCAGGTTGTTCTTCAACTCTATATATCTTTGGTTAGGCCTCATTTAGATTATGCTGCACAGTTCTGGTCACGTATTACAGAATGGATATAAATGCACTGGAAAACGTACAGAGGAGGATGACAAAGTTGATCCCATATCAGAAATCTTCCTATGAGGATAGACTGAGGCCCTGAATCTGCACTCCTAGAAAGGCGTAGAATTAGGGGGATATGATTGAGGTGTACAAATGGAAAACAGGAATAAACAAAGGGGATGTAAATAGCGTGCTGAAAATATCCAACCAAGACAGGACTCGCAGCAATGGTTCAAGTTGGAAAAGTTCAGATTCAGGAAGGATATAGGAAGGCACTGGTTTGGTAATAGAGTTGTGGATGAGTGGAACAAACTCCCGAGTACCGTCATAGATGCTAAGACGTTGTGTAGTTTTAAAAATAGGTTAGATAAATACATGAGTGGGTGTGGATAGGTGTGAGCTTGTACTAGGTCAGATGCAGTGCTCCTTCCTTAAGTGAATGTAACCTGACCTGTACTAATTCCTTAAGTGGAAGTGACCTGACCAGGTGGTCGACTGGACAATTATCGAGTGGGTGCGGTTGGGTGTGAATTGGTCCTGACTAGGTTGTGCTACTAGGTCAGATGCAGTGCTCCTTCCTTAAGTGAATGTAACCTGACCTGGCTGGGTCGGGGCATTGGCTTAAGCCGTTGGAGATTTGGACCTGCCTCGCATGGGCCAGTAGGCCTGCTGCAGTGTTCCTTCTTTCTTATGTTCTTATGTTCTTACCTACTTCATGGCCTAAAAAAGTAACAGTAGACTGACCAAAGGATGACTTAAATAAATTTACACTTAATTGGAAACTGGAATTTCTCAATGAGAGCTTTAAGTCTGGTCATGTGTTGGTCCCAAGTGTCGGACACCATTACAATACCATCTAGGTAGCTGCCATGCTTTTAAGTCCTTGTAAACCCTGATGGATCAGCTTTTGAACGATGCCGGCGAGTTGTGCATCCCAAAGGGATTTACTAGTATTGATAATGACCTCCTGGAATTACGAAGGTGGAGATTTCCTTGCATTATCTGTCAAAGGTATCTGATAGTAATCTTTAAGGAGGTCTAACTTGGACACAAAAGTGGCAGAGGGTAAGCATCTGGAATAGTGACCTCATTCACCTTACGGTAATCTGTACAAATTCGAAAACCGCCATCAGACTTAACAAGGATGCACGGTGAATCCCACAGACTAGATGACTCCTCCACTAACCCATGTTCTAACAGAAATTTACCTCCTGCTGAAGTAGCCTATGTTTTCAGGATTAGCTCTGTAGGGAAGAGTTTAATAGGTTTAGAGTTTCCAACATCTACCTCGTGATATCATAGTGTACATTTTTTCAGAACATCCGAAAAGACGTCAGGGTAAGATTCTAAGAGTGCAGTTAAACTTGTTACTTGGCCTTAGACAGCCCCACCATTAAAGGGCTAGGATCCTTGAGGAGGACAGAATTGGGAAGATTTATTTGAATTTCGGGAATAGAGGACAGAGTCATTACTGGCACTTTATTTGGAGTATTAAATGCTTTAATCTGATTTATGAGGTATGTTTTACTCTTTGAGGACTAATCAAGGAAGTTACCACATAATTTACATCAGATAGTTTACTTACAATTTGCAGAGGTCCTGTAAATCTAGCATTTAAGGTGTGGCAACGTATAGGTTCCTGGACCAACACCTTGTCTCCTGGACGGAAGGAGCGAAACTTTGAGTTTTTGTCTTACCTCTGTTTCATTGTATTTTGAGCTGCTTTTAAGTTAGCCTTAGCCAACTGATGTGCCACCTGCAACCTTGAAGAAGGGTTGTAGAGTGTTATGCAAGAGTCTTCTGCCATCAATCATTTCTCGAGCACCCGAAGAGGACCTCGTAGTGTAGCCCAAATATCAGCTCAAACGACTGTACCCTGTGGGCTCCTGCACCGTTTCTCTCATTGCGAACAGCAGCAAAGGAATGATTCATCCCAGTCTGTAGGAAAATGCATGCTATAAGTTTTCACCATAGTTTTTAATGTTTGATGAAATCTTTCCAAGGCGCCTTGGGACTGAGTATGATAGGCAGTCGATAATTTATGAATTATTCCTAGCCTAGTTAATGCTTCCCTAAATGCTTTGGCAGTAAAATTAGTACCTTGATCCTCTGAATAGACTTAGGAATGCCAATGCAGGAAATATATTAGTTAGGGCTTTAAGAATTGCTTTGGTATTGATACTGCCCATTGGGATTGCTTCTAATAATATTAATAATAATAATAATACTTATTTAGACATGGTACAATGATACATAGTTGGGTAGACATGATACATAGGTATTAATGAGATGTACATGCCAAAAGCCCCTAATATGCTGTGCATTGCGGGCATTCTTAGGACTATTTATTTGTAGACTACATGGTAAAAAAATTTTGGTTGATAATTTATAAAATAAGTATGATTGTGTATCTAAGTTATAAAGTTTGAATATAAGTTGAACATATCAATTAATTGTAGCAATGCAACTAATTGAGTGAGATAACAATTTAAAACAATTAATTGCATTGCAGTTACAGTTTACGTGGTCATTATAATGTAAATGTTATAGAAACAGTTAGCTTAGTATGTATTATTCATAACAGGTTTTTACATTTAAGTGATTAATCATGTTTTTACATTTAATTGATTATTTTACTTTGTTGGGAATGTTTGATATTGAGCATTTAGCTTTGGGGTGAGAAGGTGGTTTTTTAGCATCGTTTTGAATTGGGGTACAGGCAGGGTTTCTTTGGCAATGACAGGTAATGAATTCAAATTTTCGTGCCTTTATATGCATTAGTTTTTTTCATAGTGTTAGATGGACATGGGGAACATCGAGGAGTGATCTGTGTCTAGTTTATGGTCATGTGTCCTGTTAAAATTGGTAAGGAGAAGTTTAAGTGGTGGGTTAATATTTGCATAGAGTGTTCTATGTATGTAATAGGCACAGTAAAAGTATGAATGTCTTGTATGGTGATAAGTTTATTTTTTTGAAAATTGGTGGAGTATGTTGTCTGGAGTGTGAATGTGTTATTATTCTAACTGTTGCCTTTTTGTTTATTAGTGGTCTGGATGAGTTATTGATGTAGAGCCCCATGCGCAGATTCCATAGGTGAGGTAGGGTAATGAGTAGTGATATAGGGTAAGGAGGCTGTTGTGGAACCTAGTACCGTATCTTGGATAGTATTCCCACGGTTTTTGGGGACTTTCTTGGAGTTTTGTTGTATATGTGTCTGAAATTTGGGACTGTCAAGATGGATTCCTAAAATTTTCCCTCTGTGATTTTTGTGATGGGGGACCCGTTTATCATTATGTTAATGGTGCGTTTGTAGCTCTGTTCCCAAACGGGGATAAAATAGGTTTTATCAATATTGAGAGAAAGTTTTTGGTCATCATCCAGGTAGATATTTTCGCAATTCAGTATTTGCAGTGTTGGCTAGTGTGTCTGGGCTTGGGTGAGAGATAACGTATGTAGTGTCATCTGCAAAAGTATGGGTTTGAGAGTTGAGATGCATTTGGTAGGTCGTTAATGTAAATGAAAAAGGGGGCCCAGAACACTTCCCTGGGGGGACACCTGGTAATGTTTGCATGGTGAGCTAGCTCCATTTGTACACATATTGGTTTCTGTTGCTAAGGTATGATTTTAGGTAGTTGGGAGTGCCCTCTTATACCATAGTTATAATTTTAGGTGTAACAGATCATGGTCAACTGTATCAAAAGCTTTACGTAAATCAATGAAGATTCCCCTGGGATTTCTTTTTCTCAAGAGCGGTGTAAATTATTTCTAGCATTTTATAATGGCATCATTTGTATTTTTATTAGGCCTGAATCCAAACTGATGTGGTTGAGTACGTTGTTGGTGTGAGGTAGGAATATTTTGTCTATAAATTTAAATTTTTTCAAAGATTTTGAAGAAAAGGGGGTAGTTAGATATCGGCCTGTAGTTATTCGGTCTGTTAAGAACATAAGACCATAAGAAAGAAGGAACACTCAGGGGCCCCTCTGGCCCATGCGGGGCGGGTCCAAGTTCCCACCGGCAAGCCAATGCCCCGACCCAGCCGGTTGGTTACATTCCCAAGGAAGGGCACGGCATCTCCTAGTAGCACAAACTAGTCAGGTCCAACTCCACCCACAACCCACTCATATTTTATCTAGCCTTTTTTTAAAACTACACAACTTTTAGCCTCTATAACGACTCGGAATTTTTCCACTCATCGACAACTCTATTACCAAACCAATGCTTTCCTATATCCTTCCTGAATCTGAATTTATCCAACAAAGATATTCCCGAGTCCTGTCAATCAAGATATTTTTGCAGCTATTTACATCCCCTTTATTTATTCCTTTTTTCATTTATACACCTCAATCTATCCTCCTAATTCTACGCCTTTCTGAAATGCAGATTCAGGGCTCTCGTCTATCCTCATAGGGAAGATTTCGATCATGGAATCAACTTAGTCATCCTCCTTTTAGCCAGAGCATTTATATTCATTCTGTAATAGGTGACAAAAACTGTGCAGCATAATCTAGATGAGGCCAAACCCAAGGATATATAGAGTTGAAGAACAACCTGAGGACTCTTTATTTATCTTGTTATAAAAGGATTCTGTTCGCTTTATTGAACCCTTATGCACTCTTCTTGGTTTTAATTACTAAAGAACTCCAAACCTTTTCGAATAGTAATATTAAGATCTGCATTATTTAGTTTTTGTGCATGGTTATTGTCCTGTCCAATATTTAGAACTTTCATTTCCCATATTAAACTGCTCTTTTTCTCCGACCACTGTAGTCTATTCAGATCATCCTGGGTGCTCTAATGTCCCCATTTGAATGAATTGGACGGCCCCTTTTTGGGGTCATCGGCAAATTTTATTTATTTTTTCCCCATCTATTCGTTTATGGGGGTTGAAAAAAAGGGAAAACCCCCTTGGGGAAACCTTTTCCCCTTTTCCCTTGATTTCTCCCCTTTATGAAACCTCTTGCCTATTTGTCAACCATCCTCATCAGGAAAAAAATTTTCCCCTATTCCGGGCCTTTTAAATTTTTCCCAATAGTCTCGATTGGGCTCTACGAAGTCCCCATACACAATATCATATTCATTACCGATCTCCCCAAAAGTATTGGGGTACCCTCGCTATTTTAGTATTGATGGGAAAAAGGAAGGTTCAATGGTTTTTTTAAAGATTTCAATAATTGGTGGGAAAAAATTAAAACTTTTTTTATAAGGTGGATTATTTAGGTCACCCTTTTACCCATGGTGGGAAGAAATCATTGGTTTTTTTCAAAAGTGGGAGTAGGGGTTCATCTGGTTTTTTTAGTTGTTTTTTTTTTGTGGATATCATTTTATTCCCAATTTAATGGGTTTTCCAGGCTTTTTATACCCCTTTTTTGGAATAAAGTTACTTATCAACAAAAAAGAAGAAAAGGCCCCCTTGGGATTTTCAATTTATGAGGTTTTTAAAAGGATATTTTTAATTAGGATTTTTTGACTTAGGATATTTCCGATTAAATTTTTTATTTTATTTTCCGAATGATATTTCCGACTTAGGATATTTCGTTGATATTCCCGACTTAAGATTTCCCCCACTTTGGATACCCCCAGCAAGTTTTTTCCCAAATTAGGATTTTTTAAACTTAGGATATTTCAACTTAGGTTTTTGACTTGGATATTTCTGACTTGGATTTTTCCCTTTTGAATTTTCAAATTACAATATTTTGACCCGTACTTCCGACTTACAATGATTTGTTTAAGATAATCCATCATTATGGATCACCTGTATTCAAAATTTTTGGCTCCGGGTTTGGGCCCCCTATTTGCCCCCAAAAAAATTTTTCCCCTGGAACCATCCGGCGGTTTTCCGGCCCGGCTCTTTTTTTGTCTACTTTGTTTTTGGGGAAAATGACAAAAAGCCATATCAATATATTTTATTTTGTATTTTTCAAAATTTATCTGGGGATAATATTTGAGGGCCCGATGGCGGCCATCTTTTTCACTGGAACAATATAGTAGAAATGGTTCAGAGAGCCGCAAGTTGTTAAACATTCTCGCCCAGCCCGCCCGAGGTTTTTGGGGGGCCCTTTGAAAAGGCCGGGTTTTTCACTACAAAATGGCACGGCGTTCGACGGAGGATAAACACTGTATGTGTTGATTAGTGGGGGTTTTACCTTCCCCGGGCTGATCGCCCATTTTCCAGACGTTTATGGATTAGATAATAGGACATCTTGGGGGTAATGGGATCAAAATTTTGGCTGTCGCCACCGGCGTTTAGAAGGTTGGTGGAAAAAAGGAATATGCATGCCTATCAATCACCTTGGAATGAAACAAAATGTTTCTAAGCACTATACAATGTCAAAATTGTAATTTGCCGGGGGATGAGCAAGACATCCCGGGATGTTTTAAGATTATGGAGT
>WNWK01026444.1:0-27381 GCA_009830355.1 Cherax destructor | reverse complement strand
TTGCCAGAAAAGCAGTCAAACCGCTCTAAAACGTCGAAACATGCAATAAAATACGATTTTAGCACATTTTTCTGAGCTTTTAAATGTTTCATGTATTTTTCGAAAATAATATGAAATATTCTTTAAAAATATTGATTTTTATAGATTTTTAATGGGATTTTTTAAAAATATGTAAATAATTAATAAATATACCTATGGGTAAGCTTCCTAAAAGAAAATCATAAAATTTTGCTTACTTTTCCCATAAATTTCAATTGCAGTAGAAATTCTATTTAAAAGTGTGAAAATCTAAGTATTTTAGCTAAAACATGAGTTTTGCCAGAAAAGCACTTAAACCACAATAAAACGTTGAAATATGCAATAAAATACGATTTTAGCACATTTTTCTGAGCTTTTTAATGTTTCATGTATTTTTCGAAAATAATATGAAATATTCTATAAAAATATTGATTTTTATAGATTTTTAATGGGATTTTAATAAAAATATGTAAATAATTAATAAGTATTAAAAAATGCTATAAAACTTGATTTTATTGCATTTTTTGACGATTTAAGGCATTTTCAAGGAAGGGGTAGCAATAATGTTGAAGGATCAGTTATGGAAGGAAAAGAGGGGAATATAAATGTTAAATTCAAGGATTATGTGGATTAAAATAAGGGTCGGATGCGAAAAGGGGTCATAATAGCGTGTATGCACCTGGAGAAGAGAGGGTGTAGAGGAGAGAGAGAGATTTTGGGAGATGTTAAGCGAATGTATAGGAACTTTTGAACCAAATGAGAGAGTAATTGTGGTAGGGGACCTAAATGCTAAAGTGGGAGAAACATGCAGAGAGGGTGTAGTAGGTAAGTTTGGGGTGCCAGGTGTAAATGATAATGGGAGCCCTTTGATTGAATTTTTGTATAGAAAGGGTTTAGTTATAGGTAATACATATTTTAAGAAAAGAGGATAAATAAGTATACAAGATATGATGTAGGCGTAATGACAGTAGTTTGTTGGACTATGTATTGGTAGATAAAAGACTGTTGAGTAGACTTCAGGATGTACATGTTTATAGAGGCTACAGATATATCAGATCACTTTTTAGTTATAGCTACAGTGGAGTAAAAGGTAGATGGGATACAAGGAAAATAGAATCAGTAAGTAAAAGAGAGGTGAAGGTTTATAAACAACTATTGGAGGATAGATGGGCTAGTGAGAGTGTAGGCAATGGGGTCGAAAATGTATGGGGTAGATTTAAAAATGTAGTGTTAGAGTGTTCAGCAGAAGTTTGTGGTTACAGGCGAGTGGGTGCGGGAGGGAAGAGGAGCGATTGGTGGAATGATGATGTAAAGAGAGTAGTAAGGGAGAAAAAGTTAGCATATGAGAGGTTTTTACAAAGTAGAAGTGATGCAAGGAGGGAAGAGTATATGGAGAGAAAAAGAGAGGTTAAAAGAGTGGTGAAGCAATGTAAAAAGAGAGCAGATGAGAGAGTGGGTGAGATGTTATCAGCAAATTTTGTTGAAAATAAGAAAAAGTTTTGGAATGAGTTTAATAAGTTGAGGAAGCCTAGAGAACAAATGGATTTGACAGTTAAAAATAGGAGAGGAGAGTTATTAAATGGAGAGTTAGAGGTATCGGGAAGATGGAGAAATATTTTGAGGATTTGTTAAATGTTGATGAAGACAGGAAGCTGTGATTTCGTGTGTAGTTCAAGGAGGAATAACATCTTGTAGGAGTGTGGAAGAGCCAGTTGTGGGTGTAGGGAAGTTCGTGAGGCAGTGGGTAGAATGAAAGGGATAAGGCAGCTGGGATTGATAGGATAAAGATAGAAATGTTAAAAGCAGGTGGGGATATAATTTTGGAGTGGTTGGTGCTATTATTTAATAAATGTATGGAAGAGGGTAAGGTACCTAGGGATTGGCAGAGAGCGTGTATTGTTCCTTTGTATAAAGGCAAAGGGGACAAAAGAGAGTGCAAAAATTATAGGGGAATAAGTCTGTTGAGTGTACCTAGTAAAGTGTATGGTAGAGTTATTATTGAAAGAATTAAGAGTAAAACAGAAAGGAGGATAGCAGATGAACAAGGGGGCTTTAGGAAAGGTAGGGGTGTGTAGACCAAGTGTTTACAGTGAAACATATAGGTGAACAGTATTTGGATAAGGGTAAAGATGTTTTTGTGGCATTTATGGATTTGGAAAAGGCGTATGATAGGGTAGATAGGGGGCAATGTGGCAGATGTTGCAGGTGTATGGAATAGGAGGAAGGTTACTGAAAGCAGTGAAGAGTTTTTATGAGGATAGTGAGGCTCAGGTTAGAGTGTGTAGGAGGGAAGGGGACTATTTCCCAGTAAAAGTGGGCCTTAGACAAGGATGTGTGATGTCACCGTGGTTGTTCAATATATTTATAGATGGGGTTGTAAGAGAAGTGAATGCGAGGGTCTTGGCAAGAGGTGTTGGGCTAAAGATAAAGAAGCAAATACAAAGTGGGAGTTGTCACAGTTGCTTTTTGCTGATGACACTGTGCTTTTGGGAGATTCTGAAGAGAAGCTGCAGAGGTTGGTGGATGAATTTGGTAGGGTGTGTAAAGAAGAAAATTGAAAGTGAATATAGGAAAGAGTAAGGTGATGAGGATAACAAAAAGAATAGGTGACGAAAGATTGGATATCAGATTGGAGGAGAGAGTATGGAGGAGGTGAATGTATTCAGATATTTGGGAGTGGACATGTCGGCGGATGGGTCTATGAAGGATGAGGTGAATCATAGAATTGATGAGGGGAAAAGGGTGAGTGGAGCACTTGGAGTCTGTGGAGACAAAGAACCTTGTCCATGGAAGTAAAAGGGAATGTATGAGAGTATAGTTATACCAACGCTCTTATATGGGTGTGAAGCATGGGTGATGAATGTTGCAACGAGGAGAAGGCTGGAGGCAGTGGAGATGTCATGTCTGAGGTCAATGTGTGGTGTGAATATAATGCAGAGAATTCAGAGTTTGGAAATTAGGAGGAGGTGCGGGATCACCAAAACGATTGTCCAGAGATCTGAGGAGGGGTTGTTGAGGTGGTTTGGACAGTAGAGAGAATGGAACGAGACAGAGTGACTTCGAGAGTGTATAAATCTGTAGTGGAGGGAAGGCGGGGTAGGGGTCGGCCTAGGAAAGGTTGGAGGGAGGGGGTAAAGGAAGTTTTGTGTGCGAGGGCTTGGACTTCCAGCAAGCATGTGTGAGCGTATTTGATAGGAGTGAATGGAGGCATATGGTTTTAATACTTGACGTGCTGTTGGAGTGTGAGCAAAGTAACATTTATGAAGGGATTCAGGGAAACCGGCAGGCCGGACTTGAGTTCTGGAGATGGGAAGTACAGTGCCGGCACTCTGAAGGAGGGGTGTTAATGTTGCAGTTTTATAACTGTAGTGTAAAGCACCCTTCTGGCAAGACAGTGATGGAGTGAATGATGATGAAAGTTTTTCTTTTTCGGGCCACCCTGCCTTGGTGGGAATTGGCCGATGTGTTAAAAAAAAAAAAAAAAATTAATAAATATTAAAAAATGCTATAAAACGTGATTTTATTGCATTTTTTGACGATTTAAGGCATTTTCAAGGATTTTCTAAAAAAAACAATTTTTTTTTAGATAAAATACACATGAGTAAGCTTCCTAAAAGAAAATCATTAAATTTTGCTTACTTTTCCCATAAATTTCAATTGCAGTAGAAATTCTATTTAAAAGTATTTTAGCTAAAAAATGAGTTTTGCCAGAAAAGCAGTCAAACCGCTCTAAAACGTCGAAATATGCAATAAAATACGATTTTAGCACATTTTTCTGAGCTTTTTAATGTTTCATGTATTTTTGGAAAATAATATGAAATATTCTAAATTAATATTGATTTTTACAGATTTTTAATGGGATTTTTTAAAAATATGTAAATCATTTATAAATATTCAAAAATGCTATAAAACGTTATTTTATTGCATTTTTTGACGATTCAAAGCATTTTCAAGGATTTTCTGAAAAAATATTTTTTTCATAAAATATACCTATGAGTAAGCTTCCTAAAAGAAAATCATAAAATTTTGCTTACTTTTCCCATAAATTTCAATTGCAGTAGAAATTCTATTTAAAAGTGTGAAAATCTAAGTATTTTAGCTTAAAAATGAGTTTTGCCAGAAAAGCACTCAAACCTCTCTAAAACGTCGAAATATGCAATAAAATACGATTTTAGCACATTTTTCTGAGCTTTTTAATGTTACATGTATTTTTCGAAAATAATATGAAATATTCTATAAAAATATTGATTTTTATAGATTTTTAATAGGATTTTTTAAAAATATGTAAATAATTAATAAATATTCAAAAATGCTATAAAACGTGATTTTATTGCATTTTTTGACGATTTAAGGCATTTTCAAGGATTTTCTAAAAAAACAATTTTTTTGATAAAATACACATGAGTAAGCTTCCTAAAAGAAAATCATTAAATTTTGCTTACTTTTCCCATAAATTTCAATTGCAGTAGAAATTCTATTTAAAAGTGTGAAAATCTAAGTATTTTAGCTTAAAAATGAGTTTTGCCAGAAAAGCACTCAAACTGCTCTAAAACGTCGAAATATGCAATAAAATACGATTTTAGCACATTTTTCTGAGCTTTTTAATGTTACATATATTTTTCGAAAATAATATGAAATATTCTATAAAAATATTGATTTTTATAGATTTTTAATAGGATTTTTTAAAAATATGTAAATAATAAATATTCAAAAATGCTATAAAACGTGATTTTATTGCATTTTTTGACGATTTAAGGCATTTTCAAGGATTTTCTAAAAAAAACAATTGTTTTTTGATAAAATACACATGAGTAAGCTTCCTAAAAGAAAATCATTATATTTTGCTTACTTTTCCCATAAATATCAATTGCAGTAGAAATTCTATTTAAAAGTGTGAAAATCTAAGTATTTTAGCTAAAAAATGAGTTTTGCCAGAAAAGCAGTCAAACCGCTCTAAAACGTCGAAATATGCAATAAAATACGATTTTAGCACATTTTTCTGAGCTTTTTAATGTTTCATGTATTTTTGGAAAATAATATGAAATATTCTAAATTAATATTGATTTTTACAGATTTTTAATGGGATTTTTTAAAAATATGTAAATCATTTATAAATATTCAAAAATGCTATAAAACCTTATTTTATTGCATTTTTTGACGATTCAAAGCATTTTCAAGGATTTTCTGAAAAACTATTTTTTTACATAAAATATACCTATGAGTAAACTTCCTAAAAGAAAATCATAAAATTTTGCCCACTTTTCCCATAAATTTAAATTGCAGTAGAAATTCTATTTAAAAGTGTGAAAATCTAAGTATTTTAGCTAAAAAATAAGTTTTGCCAGAAATGCAGTCAAACCGCTCTAAAACGTCGAAATATGCAATAAAATACGATCTTAACACATTTTTCTGAGCTTTTTAATGTTTCATGTATTTTTCGAAAATAATATGAAATATTCTATAAAAATATTGATTTTTATAGATTTTTAATGGGATTTTTTAAAAATATGTAAATAATTATAAATATTCAAAAATGCTATAAAACTTGATTTAATTGCATTTTTCGACGATTTAAGGCATTTTCAAGGATTTTCTGAAAAAACTATTTTTTTAGATAAAATATACCTATGGTAAGCTTCCTAAAAGAAAATCATTAAATTTTGCTTACTTTTCCCATAAATTTCAATTGCAGTAGAAATTCTATTTAAAAGTGTGAAAATCTAAGTATTTTAGCTAAAAAATGAGTTTTGCCAGAAAAGCACTCAAACCGCTCTAAAACGTCGAAATATGCAATAAAATACGATTTTAGCACATTTTTCTGAGCTTTTAATGTTTCATGTATTTTTCGAAAATAATATGAAATATTCTATAAAATATTGATTTTTAAGATTTTTAATGGGATTTTTAAAAATATGTAAATAATTTATAAATATTCAAAAATGCTATAAAACGTTATTTTATTGCTTTTTTGACGATTTATAGAAAGCATTTTCAAGAGATTTTCTAAAAAAGAAACTATTTTTTTACGATTTTAAAATATACACTATGGTAAGCTTCCTAAAAGAAAATCATTAAATTTTGCTTACTTTTCCCATAAATTTCAATTGCAGTAGAAATTCTATTTAAAAGTGTGAAAATCTAAGTATTTTAGCTAAAAAATGAGTTTTGCCAGAAAAGCACTCAAACCGCTCTAAAACGTCGAAATATGCAATAAAATACGATTTTACACATTTTCCTGAGCTTTTTAATGTTTCATGTATTTTTCGAAAATAATATGAAATATTCTATAAAAATATTGATTTTTATAGATTTTTAATGGATTTTTAAAAATATGTAAATAATTAATATATATTAAAAATGCTATAAAACTTGATTTTATTGCATTTTTGACGATTTAAGGCATTTTCAAGGATTTTCTAAAAAACTATTTTTTTAGATAAAATATACCTATGAGTAAGCTTCCTAAAAGAAAATCATTAAATTTTGCTTACTTTTCCCATAAATTTCAATTGCAGTAGAAATTCTATTTAAAAGTGTGAAAATCTAAGTATTTTAGCTAAAAAATGAGTTTTGCCAGAAAAGCAGTCAAACCGCTCTAAAACGTCGAAATATGCAATAAAATACGATTTTAGCACATTTTTCTGAGCTTTTTAATGTTTCATGTATTTTTGAAAATAATATGAAATTATTCTAAAAATATTGATTTTTATAGATTTTTAATGGGATTTTTTAAAAATATGTAAATAATTTATAAATATTCAAAAATGCTATAAAACTTGATTTTATTGCATTTTTTGACGATTCAAGGCATTTTCAAGGATTTTCTAAAAAAACTATTTTTTTAGATAAAATATACCTATGAGTAAGCTTCCTAAAAGAAAATCATAAAATTTCCTATGGGTAAGCTTCCTAAAAGAAAATCATAAAATTTTGCTTACTTTTCCCATAAATTTCAATTGCAGTAGAAATTCTATTTAAAAGTGTGAAAATCTAAGTATTTTAGCTAAAAAATGAGTTTTGCCAGAAAAGCACTCAAACCGCTCTAAACGTCGAAATATGCAATAAAATACGATTTTAGCACATTTTTCTGAGCTTTTAATGTTTCATGTATTTTTCGAAAATAATATGAAATATTCTATAAAAATATTGATTTTTATAGATTTTTAATGGGATTTTTTAAAAATATGTAAATAATTAATAAATATTCAAAAATGCTATAAAACTTGATTTAATTGCATTTTTGCGATTTAAGAGCATTTTCAAGGATTTTCTGAAAAAACTATTTTTTAGATAAAATATACTATGGTAAGCTTCCTAAAAGAAAATCATTAAATTTTGCTTACTTTTCCCATAAATTTCAATTGCAGTAGAAATTCTATTTAAAAGTGTGAAAATCTAAGTATTTTAGCTAAAAATGAGTTTTGCCAGAAAAGCACTCAAACCGCTCTAAAACGTCGAAATATGCAATAAAATACGATTTTAGCACATTTTTCTGAGCTTTTTAATGTTTCATGTATTTTTCGAAAATAATATGAAATATTCTAAATTAATATTGATTTTTAAGATTTAATGATTTAAATATAAATTATAGATATTAAAGCTAAAAGATTTATTGTTTGAGATTAGGCATTTTAAGTTTTTGAACTATTTGTAAATTACATAAAAGACTTCTAAAAGAAAATCATTTTTACTTTCCATAAATTTCAATTGCAGTAGAAATTTATTTAAAATTGTGAAAATCTAAGTATTTTAGCTAAAAAATAAGTTTTGCCAGAAAAGCACTCAAACCGCTCTAAAACGTCGAAATATGCAATAAAATACGATTTTAGCACATTTTCTGAGCTTTAATGTTCATGTATTTTCGAAAATAATATGAGAGGGTTTAGTTATAGGTAATACATATTTTAAGAAAGAGGATAAATAAGTATACAAGATATGATGTAGGGCGTAATGATAGTAGTTTGTTGGACTATGTATTGGTAGATAAAGACTGTTGAGTAGACTTCAGGATGTACATGTTTATAGAGGGGCCACAGATATATCAGATCACTTTTTAGTTATAGCTACAGTGGGAGTAAAAGGTAGATGGATACAAGGAAAATAGAATCAGTAAGTAAGAGAAGGTGAAGGTTTATAAACTAAAAGAAGAGCAGTTAGGGTAAGATATAAAAACTATTGAGGATAGATGGGCTAGTGAGTGTAGGCAATGGGGTTGAAAATGTATGGATAGATTTAAAAATGTAGTGTTAGAGTGTTCAGCAGAAGTTTGTGGTTACAGGCGAGTGGGTGCGGAGGAAGAGGAGCGATTGGTGGAATGATGATGTAAAGAGAGTAGTAAGGAGAAAAGTTAGCATATGAGAGGTTTTACAAAGTAGAAGTGATGCAAGGAGGGAAGAGTATATGGAGAGAAAAGAGAGGTTAAAGAGTGGTGAAGCAATGTAAAAGAGAGCAGATGAGAGAGTGGGTGAGATGTTATCAGCAAATTTTGTTGAAAATAAGAAAAAGTTTTGGAATGAGATTAATAAGTTGAGGAAGCCTAGAGAACAAATGGATTTGACAGTTAAAAATAGGAGAGGAGAGTTATTAAATGGAATTAGAGGTATCGAAGATGGAGAGAATATTTTGAGGAGTTGTTAAATGTTGATGAAGACAGGAAGCTGTGATTTCGTGTGTAGGAAGGAGGAATAACATCTTGTAGGAGTGTGGAAGAGCCAGTTGTGAGTGTAGGGAAGTTCGTGAGGCAGTTGGTAGAATGAAAGGGGTAAGGCAGCTGGGATTGATGGGATAAAGATAGAAATGTTAAAAGCAGGTGGGGATATAGTTTTGGAGTGGTTGGTGCTATTATTTAATAAATGTATGGAAGAGGGTAAGGTACCTAGGGATTGGCAGAGAGCGTGTATTGTTCCTTTGTATAAAGGCAAAGGGGACAAAAGAGAGTGCAAAAAATTTATAGGGGAATAAGTCTGTTGAGTGTACCTGGTAAAGTGTATGGTAGAGTTATTATTGAAAGAATTAAGAGTAAGACAGAAAGTAGGATAGCAGATGAACAAGGGGGCTTTAGGAATGGTAGGGGGTGTGTAGACCAAGTGTTTACAGTGAAACATATAGGTGAACAGTATTTGGATAAGAGTAAAGATGTTTTGTGGCATTTATGGATTTGGAAAAGGCGTATGATAGGGTAGATAGGGGGGCAATGTGGCAGATGTTGCAGGTGTATGGAATAGGAGGAAGGTTACTGAAAGCAGTAAAGAGTTATTATGAGGATAGTGAGGCTCAGGTTAGAGTGTGTAGGAGGGAAGGGGACTATTTCCCAGTAAAAGTGGGCCTTAGACAAGGATGTGTGATGTCACCGTGGTTGTTCAATATATTTATAGATGGGGTTGTAAGAGAAGTGAATGCGAGGGTCTTGGCAAGAGGTGTTGGGCTAAAAGATAAAGAAGCAAATACAAAGTGGGAGTTGTCACAGTTGCTTTTTGCTGATGACACTGTGCTTTGGGAGATTCTGAAGAGAAGTTGCAGAGGTTGGTGGATGAATTTGGTAGGGTGTGTAAAAGAAGAAAATTGAAAGTGAATATAGGAAAGAGTAAGGTGATGAGGATAACAAAAAGAATAGGTGACGAAAGATTGGATATCAGATTGGAGGGAGAGAGTATGGAGGAGGTGAATGTATTCAGATATTTGGGAGTGGACATGTCGGCGGATGGGTCTATGAAGGATGAGGTGAATCATAGAATTGATGAGGGAAAAGGGTGAGTGGAGCACTTCGGAGTCTGTGGAGACAAAGAACCTTGTCCATGGAAGTAAAGAGGGGAATGTATGAGAGTATAGTTATACCAACGCTCTTATATGGGTGTGAAGCATGGGTGATGAATGTTGCAACGAGGAGAAGGCTGGAGGCAGTGGAAATGTCATGTCTGAGGTCAATGTGTGGTGTGAATATAATGCAGAGAATTCGGAGTTTGGAAATTAGGAGGAGGTGCGGGATTACCAAAACGATTGTCCAGAGAGCTGAGGAGGGGTTGTTGAGGTGGTTTGGACATGTAGAGAGAATGGAACGAGACAGAGTGACTTCGAGAGTGTATAAATCTGTAGTGGAGGGAAGGCGGGGTAGGGGTCGGCCTAGGAAAGGGTGGAGGGAGGGGGTAAAGGAAGTTTTGTGTGCGAGGGGCTTGGACTTCCAGCAAGCATGTGTGAGCGTTTTTGATAGGAGTGAATGGAGGCATATGGTTTTTAATACTTGACGTGCTGTTGGAGTGTGAGCAAAGTAACATTTATGAAGGGATTCAGAGAAACCGGCAGGCCGGACTTGAGTTCTGGAGATGGGAAGTACAGTGCCGGCACTCTGAAGGAGGAGTGTTAATGTTGCAGTTTTATAACTGTAGTGTAAAGCACCCCTCTGGCAAGACAGTGATGGAGTGAATGATGATGAAAGTTTTTCTTTTTCTGGCCACCCTGCCTTGGTGGGAATCGGCCGATGTGTTAATAAAAAAATAATAATTCTATAAAAATATTGATTTTTATAGATTTTTAATAGGATTTTTTAAAAATATGTAAATAATTAATAAATATTAAAAAATGCTATAAAACGTGATTTTATTGCATTTTTTGACGATTCAAGGCATTTTCAAGGATTTTCTAAAAAAAACAATTTTTTGGATAAAATACACATGAGTAAGCTTCCTAAAAGAAAATCATTAAATTTTGCTTACTTTTCCCATAAATTTCAATTGCAGAAGAAATTTTATTTAAAAGTGTGAAAATCTAAGTATTTTAGCTCAAAAATGAGTTTTGCCAGAAAAGCAGTCAAACCGCTCTAAAACGTCGAAATATGCCATAAAATCCCATTTTAGCACATTTTTCTGAGCTTTTTAATGTTTCATGTATTTTTGGAAAATAATATGAAATATTCTAAATTAATATTGATTTTTACAGATTTTTAATGGGATTTTTTAAAAATATGTAAATCATTTATAAATATTAAAAAATGCTATAAAACGTTATTTTATTGCATTTTTTGACGATTCAAAGCATTTTCAAGGATTTTCTGAAAAACTATTTTTTTAGATAAAATATACCTATGAGTAAGCTTCCTAAAAGAAAATCATAAAATTTTGCTTACTTTTCCCATAAATTTCAATTGCAGTAGAAATTCTATTTAAAAGTGTGAAAATCTAAGTATTTTAGCTAAAAAATGAGTTTTGCCAGAAAAGCACTCAAACCGCTCTAAAACGTCGAAATATGCAATAAAATACGATTTTAGCACATTTTTCTGAGCTTTTTAATGTTTCATGTATTTTTCGAAAATAATATGAAATATTCTATAAAATAATTGATTTTATAGATTTTTAATGGATTTTTAAAAATATGTAAATAATTATAAATATTCAAAAATGCTATAAAACTTATTTTATTGCATTTTTGACGATTAAGGCATTTTCAAGGATTTTCTAAAAAACATTTTTAGATAAAATACACATAGAGTAAGCTTCCTAAAGAAAATCATTAAATTTTGCTTACTTTTCCATAAATTTCAATTGCAGTAGAAATTCTATTTAAAAGTTGAAAATCTAAGTATTTTAGCTAAAAATGAGTTTTGCAGAAAAGCATCAAACCGCTCTAAACGTCGAAATATGCATAAAATACGATTTTAGCACATTTTTCTGAGCTTTTTAATGTTTCATGTATTTTTCGAAAATAATATGAAATATTCTATAAAATATTGATTTTTATAGATTTTAATGGATTTTTAAAAATATGTAAATAATTATAAATATTCAAAAATGCTATAAAATGATTTTATTGCATTTTTGACGATTCAAGGCATTTAAGGATTTTCAAAACAATTTTTTAGATAAAATACCTATGAGTAAGCTTCCTAAAAGAAAATCATTAAATTTTGCTTACTTTTCCATAAATTCAATTGCAGTGAAATTTATTTAAAAGTGGAAAATCTAAGTATTTTAGCTAAAAATGAGTTTTGCCAGAAAAGCACTCAAACCGCTCTAAACGTCGAAATATGCAATAAAATACGATTTTAGCACATTTTCTGAGCTTTTAATGTTTCATGTATTTTTCGAAAATAATATGAAATATTCTATAAAAATATTGATTTTTATAGATTTTTAATGGGATTTTTAAAAATATGTAAATAATTATAATATTCAAAAATGCTATAAAACGTGATTTATTGCATTTTTGACTGATTCAAAGGCATTTTCAAGGATTTTCTGAAAAACTATTTTTTAGATAAAATATACCTATGAGAAAAGCTTCTAAAGAAAATCATTAAATTTTGCTTACTTTTCCCATAAATTTCAATTGCAGTAGAAATTCTATTTAAAAGTGTGAAAATCTAAGTATTTTAGCTAAAATGAGTTTTGCGAAAAGCATCAAACCGCTCTAAACGTGAAATATGCAATAAATACGATTTTAAACACATTTTCTGAGCTTTTTAATGTTTCATGTATTTTGAAAATAATATGAAATATTCTATAAAAATATTGATTTTTATAGATTTTAATGGATTTTTAAAAATATGTAAATAATTAATAAATATTAAATCTAAACTATTTATGCATTTGACGATTTAAGCATTTTCAAGATTTTCTGAAAAACTATTTTAGATAAAATACACTAAGTAAGCTTCTAAAGAAAATCATAAATTTTGCTCTTTTCCATAAATTTCAATTAGTAGAAATTCTATTTAAAGTGTGAAAATCTAAGTATTTAGCTAAAATGAGTTTGCGAAAAGCATCAAACGCTCAAACGTAAATATGCAATAAAATCATTTTAGCATTTTCTGAGCTTTTAATGTTTCATGTATTTTGAAAATAAATGAAATATTCTAAAAATATTGATTTTTATAGATTTTAATGGATTTTTAAAATATAAATAATTAAATTTCAAAATCTATAAACTTATTTTATTGCATTTTTGAGATTAGCATTTCAAGGTTTTCTAAAAACATTTTTAGATAAAATACATGAGTAACTTCTAAAGAAAATCATAAATTTCTTACTTTTCCATAATTTCAATTCAGTGAAATTCTATTTAAAAGTGTGAAAATCTAAGTATTTTAGCTAAAAATGAGTTTTGCAGAAAGCGTCAAACCCTCTAAACGTCGAAATATCAATAAAATCGTTTACATTTTTGAGCTTTAATGTTTCATGTATTTTGAAAATATGAAATATAAAATATTGATTTTTAGTTTTAATGGGATTTTAAAAATATGTAAATATTATAAATATTCAAAATGCTATAAAACTATTTTATTGCTTTTGATTAAGCATTTTCAAGATTTTCTAAAAACATTTTTAGATAAAATACACATGAGTAAGCTTCTAAGAAAATCATTAAATTTTGCTTACTTTTCCATAAATTTCAATTGCGTAAATCTATTAAAGTGTGAAAATCTAGTATTTTAGTAAAAATGAGTTTGCAAAAACGCTCTAACGTCGAAATTGCATAAATCGATTTTACACATTTTCTGAGCTTTTCTATAAAATATTGATTTTTATAGATTTTAATGGGATTTTAAAAATTTGTAAATAATGTATAAATATTAAAAATGCTATAAATAGTTATTTTATTGCATTTTTGACGATTCAAGAGCATTTTCAAGGATTTTCTAAAAAACAATTTGTTTTTAGATAAAATACACATGAGTAAGCTTCCTAAAGAAAATCATTACATTTTGCTTACTTTTCCCATAAATTTCAATTGCAGTAGAAATTCTATTTAAAAGTGTGAAAATCTAAGTATTTTAGCTAAAATGAGTTTTGCCAGAAATGCATCAAACCGCTCTAAAACGTCGAAATATGCAATAACATACGATCTTAACACATTTTCTGAACTTTTTAATGTTTCATGTATTTTTCGAAAATAATATGAAATATTCTATAAAAATATTGATTTTTATAGATTTTTTAATGAGATTTTTTAAAAATATGTAAATAATTATTAAATATTCAATAATGCTATAAAACTTGATTTAATTGCATTTTTCGACTATTTAAGGCATTTTCAAGGATTTTCTGAAAAAACTATTTTTTTAGATAAAATATACCTATGGGTAAGCTTCCTAAAAGAAAATCATTAAATTTTGCTTACTTTTCCCATAAATTTCAATTGCAGTAGAAATTCTATTTAAAAGTGTGAAAATCTAAGTATTTTAGCTTTAAAATGAGTTTTGCCAGAAAAGCACTCAAACCACTCTAAATCTTCGAAATATGCAATAAAATACGATCTTACATATTTTCTGAGCTTTTTAATGTTTCATGTATTTTGGAAAATAATATGAAATATTCTAAATTAATATTGATTTTTATAGATTTTTAATGGGATTTTTAAAAATATGTAAATAATTATAAATATTCAAAAATGCTATAAAACGTTATTTTATTGCATTTTGACGATTAAAGGCATTTTCAAGGATTTTCTAAAAAAACAATTTTTTAGATAAAATACACATGAGTAAGCTTCCTAAAAGAAAATCATTAAATTTTGCTTACTTTTCCCATAAATTTCAATTGCAGAAATTCTATTTAAAAGTGTGAAAATCTAAGTATTTTAGCTAAAAATGAGTTTTGCAGAAGATCAAACGCTCAAAACGTCAAATATGCAATAAAATCGATTTTGCAATTTTCTGAGCTTTTAATGTTTCATGTATTTTCGAAAATAATATGAAATATTCTATAAAATATTGATTTTTATAGATTTTAATGGATTTTTAAAAATATGTAAATAATTAATAAATATTAAAAATGCTATAAAACGTATTTTATTGCATTTTGACAATTAAGCTTTTTCAAGGATTTTCTAAAAACAATTTTTAGATAAAATACACATGAGTAAGCTTCCTAAAGAAAATCATTAAATTTTGCTTACTTTTCCATAAATTTCAATTGCAGTAGAAATTCTATTTAAAGTTGAAAATCTAAGTATTTTAGCTAAAAATGAGTTTTGAAAAGCAGTCAAACCCTCTAAAACGTCAAATATGCAATAAAATACGATTTTACACATTTTTCTGAGCTTTTAATGTTTCATGTATTTTGAAAATAATATGAAATATTCTAAATTAATATTATTTTTATAGATTTTTAATTGGATTTTTAAAAATATGTAAATAATATAAATATTAAAAATGCTATAAAGTTATTTTATTGCATTTTTGACGATTCAAGCATTTCAAGGATTTTCTAAAAACAAATTTTTTTAGATAAAATACACATGAGTAAGCTTCCTAAAGAAAATCATTAAATTTTGCTTACTTTTCCCATAAATTTCAATTGCAGTGAAATTCTATTAAAGTGTGAAATCTATATTTTAGCTAAAATGAGTTTTGCCAGAAAGCATCAAACCGCTCTAAACGTCAAATATGCAATAAAATACGATTTTACATTTTTCTGAGCTTTTTAATGTTTCATGTATTTTGAAAATAATATGAAATATTCTAAATTAATATTGATTTTTATAGATTTTTAATGGGATTTTTAAAAATATGTAAATAATTATAAATATTAAAAATGCTATAAAAGTTATTTTATTGCATTTTTACGATTCAAGGCATTTTCAAGATTTTAAAAACTATTTTTTTAGATAAAATACCTATGATAAGCTTCTAAAGAAAATCATAAATTTTGCTTACTTTTCCAAAATTTCAATTGCAGTAGAAATTCTATTTAAAAGTGTGAAAATCTAATATTTTAGCTAAAAATGAGTTTTGCAGAAAAGCATCAAACCGCTCTAAAACGTCGAAATATGCATAAAATACGATTTTAGCAATTTTCTAGCTTTTAATGTTTCATGTATTTTTCGAAAATAATATGAAATATTCTATAAAATATTGATTTTTATAGATTTTTAATGGGATTTTTAAAAATATGTAAATAATTATAATATTCAAAATGCTATAAACTGTTATTTATTGCATTTTTGACGATTAAGGCATTTTCAAGGATTTTCTAAAAAACAATTTTTTAGATAAAATACACATGAGTAAGCTTCCTAAAGAAAATCATTACACTAGAGTAAGCTCCCTAAAAAAATCATAATCTTACTTTTCCCATAAATTTCAATTGCATAAATTCTATTTGTTCAAATCTATTTTAGCTAAAATGATTTTTCAAAAGATCAAACGCCTCTAAACGTCGAAATATATAAAATACATTTTAGACGTTTTTCGATTTTAATATTTCATATTTAAAAAAATTTAGAAATATCTTAAAATATATTTTGTTTTTAAATTTATGATTTTTTAAAAATGTAATATTAAAAATATTCAAAAATGCTATAAAACTTGATTTATCTTTTTGACATATTAAGGTTTTCAAGGATTTTCTAAAAACTTTTTTTAGATAAAATATACTAATGTAATTCCTAAAGAAAATCATAAATTTTGCTTACTTTTCCCATAAATTCGCATAATTCTATTTAAGTAATTTATAAATGATAGAAACATAAACCCTCTAACTCAAATATTAATCTTTTTCAGCTTAATTTTATTATTTAAAATAAATTCTAAAAATATATTTAGATTTTATGGGTTTTTAAATAATATTATAAATTTAAATGCTATAAATTATTGCATTTTGTTAGATTCAGTTTCAAAATTTTTAGATAAAATAACATGCTTCTAAAGTATAATTGCTTTCCTAATTTAATTGATAATTTATTTAGTGTGAAAATCTAGTATTTAGTAAATGAGTTGCGCTAACCTAACGTAATATCATAAAATACGATTTTAATTTTCTAGAATTCTTTTTAATAATATGAAATATTCTAAAATATTATTTTATATTTTATATTTAAAATTGTAAATAATTATAATATTCAAATGCTATAAGATTTGCATTTTGACGATTAAGCTTGTTTTCAAAACTTTTAGATAAAATAATAGTAGCTAAGAAAACTATTGTACTTTTCCATAACAATTCAGTAAAATTATTTAAGGAAATCAATATTTTAGCTAAATGAGTTTTGAAAGCATAAACTAACTAAAAAATAATAAATTCGATTTTAGCATAATATAAATATTCTAAAAATATTTTTATGATTTATTTTAAAATAATATAATAAATATTAAATCTATAAAACGTTATTGTTTTGACATTAAGGCTTTTCAAGATTTTTAAAACATTTTTAGATAAAATACATGAGTACTTCTAAGAAATCATTAAATTTTGCTTACTTTTCATAAATTTCAATTCGTAAAATTTATTTAAGTTGAAAATCTAATTTTAGCTAAATGAGTTGCAGAAAGCATCAAACCGCTCTAAACGTCGAAATATGCATAAAATACATTTAACAATTTTCTGAAGCTTTTTAATGTTTCATGTATTTTTGAAAATAATTAGAAATATTCTAAATAATATTGATTTTTAAGATTTTTAATGATTTTTAAAATTGTAAATAATTATAAATATTAAAAATGCTATAAAGTTATTTTAATTGCATTTTTGAGATTAAAATATTTTTATGATTTTCTAAAAGCATTTTTAAAGTAAAATAATATAAAACTTCCTAAAGAAAATCATTAAATTTTGCTTACTTTTCCATAAATTTCAATTGTTGAAAACTATTTTAAAAATTGAAAATTAAGTATTTAAAGAAATAAATGTTCTTCCAAAAATGCACGCTAAAATTCATTTAAAAGTGAAAATCAAGATTTTACTAAAATGAGTTTTAAGCATAATTTAAAATGAAATATCATAAAATGATTTTTAAATTTTTCTGAGTTTTTAATATTTAATATTTTTCAAATAATATAAAATTCTATAAAAATTGATTTTTATAGATTTTAATGGCTTTTAAAATTGAAAAATATAATTATAAAAATCTATAAACTTATTTAATTGTTTTTTTAGATTTAAGCTTTTCATGATTTTCAAATAACATTTTTTAGAAAAATAACCTAGAGTAATTTAAAGAAAATATAAATTGTTTTCCTAAAATTCAATTGCAGTAAAATTATATTTAAAATGTAAAACATATTTTACTTAAAATGAGTTTAAAAAGATAAACCATCTAAAAAATATGAATATAATAGATTTAACATTTTTCGAGCTTTTTAATATTTATATTTTCAAAAATAATATGAAATATTTATAAAAATATTATTTTTAAGATTTTTAATGTTTTTTTTAAAATATGTAAATAATTATAAATATTCAAAAATGCTATAAAACATATTTAATTGCATTTTTGCATTTAAGATTTCAATTTTCTGAAAACTATTTTAGATAAAATATACTATGAAGCTTCCTAAAGAAAATCATTAAATTTGCTTATTTTCCCATAAATCATTGGTAAAATTATATTTAAAAGTGTGAAAATCTAAGTATTTTAGCTAAAAAATGAGTTTTGACAGAAAAGCACTCAAACCGCTCAACCGCCCAACACTACATATCTACCACAATTACACATCTACCAACACTACACTAGATATCTACCATCACTGCTCTACATACCTACCGTCACTACACTTCCAGTCCGTATCCAGTGCACTACACATCTGCAGTCTAGTATACTACACTACACTTCTGCCATAACTACTGATCTTCCATCACAACTTCAAATCTATGATCACTACACATATAGCAGCCCAACACTACATATCTACCAATTACACATCTACCAACACTACACTAGATATCTACCATCACTGCTCAAAATACCTACCGTCATTTACACTTTCAGTCCGCAATTAGTGCACTACACATCTGCAGTCTTGTTCTAACATCTACCATAACTAAGTGTTTTACAAAATGATTACTAAAGCCTTGAATCGTTGTAATAAATAATAAAATGACTTTTTTAGATCGTTTTTCGATATTTCTAAATAATTTACATAATTTAAAAAATTCCCAGTAAATATCCATTAAAATATATCTTAGTTTTTAATATTTCATATTTTCTTAACAAATGTATGACTTAAAAACCTTAAAAATGAAAAAAACTCAGATTTTTTTGCTAAAATAAGTCAATTTTCACACTTTTGTTTAGTATTGCTGCTGCAACTGAATTTATGGGAGAAGTAAGTGAAATTTCCTTTACTAAAAATTTAAGAATCTTCATAACAACATAAGAAACTCTTCATTATAAACTTAGGAATCTCCTTATATCAACATAAGAAACTGCTCATAACAACATAAACTGCGATATTTAACAACATAAACTGTTTTAAGCTTCACCTCATTTTTTTCTTGCCTCTCTAAGCGCTTTTTCTTAGCTCTCCTTCATATCAGCTTGTATGACTTGATTCTCTTGATCAACGAACATTTCAGTTAACATTCTATTGTGCTTCAATATTTCTTTCCTTTCCAGAAGAATTTCCTGCCGCAACATTTCTTCCTCTTCCATTTTCCGTTTCCATTTTCTAATTTCATTGTTAAGCACTCGTCTTATTTCTTCCATTGCCATTTGGTTGTCTCTAGTACTCTTCACAGTTAATTGGGGGAAATAATCAAATAGGTTGACGAGGGGCTCGAACCCTCGTTCTTTATTTTCCCAGAGTCAGATGCTTTACCAACTCGGCCGTGGGGTAGGATTAGAAAAGAATTGGAAATAATACTTATTCTATTATATTCTGTCTCGGGAATTAATTGAAACTCAACTGATGACTGAATAATGATTGTTTACGTAGTGACGACTGATGAGTAGTGACAATTATGAAGTGCTGTGTTGTATAGTGTAGTACAGTGTAGTGCAGTGCAGTGTAGTTCAGTGTAGTGCAGTGAAGTGTAGTGCAGTGGTGTATAGTGATCAGTGTATAGAGAAGTTGTGTCTTGTATAGTGGGGAAGTGTTTTGTTGTGTAGTGCTGCATATTATAGTGTAGTGTTGTGTAGTATAGTGCAGTGTAGTGTGGTGTAGTGTAGTGTTGAGTAATGAAAGTGGAATGTTGAGAATTGTTCTTTGTATTGCGTAGTCTAGCATTGTGTAGTGTTGTGTTATGTATTGCTGAATAATAGAGTGTAGTGAAGCATTGTGTAGTGTTGGTTTGTGCAATATAGTTTTGTCTTGTGTATTGTACTGCTGTTTGTGTAGTGCAGTGTTGTGTATTGTAGTGCTGTCTTGTGTAGAGTAGTGCAGTGTGTATAGTGATTGGTGTGTAGAGTAGTTCTGGCTTGTGTAGAGTAATGTAGTGAAGTGTTGTGTAGTGTAGTGCTGCATATTGTAGTGTAGTATTGTGTAGCATAGCGCAGTGCAGTGTGGTGTAGTGTAGTGCAGTGTTTTGTAATGTTGAATAATGTTGTGTATTGTGTTGTGTAGAGTTATGTTGTGTAGTGCAGTGTTGTGTTGTGTAGTGTAGTGTTGTGTAGTATAGTGTTGTGTAGTGCAGTGTTGTGTAGTGTAGGGTTGTGTTGTGTATTGTTGTGTGTTGTAGTGTAGTGTAGTTAGCATGTAGAGTAGAGTTGTTTTGTGTAATGTAATGTTGTCTTGAGTAGTGTAGTGCTGTTTTGTGTAGTACCAAACTGTAGCCCAGTGGTGGGAGGCACGAATAAACCACTGGGGTCAGGGGTTCAAGAACCAGATGAACTACTACAAAAAAATAATATATTCAAACTGTAGCCCAGTGGTGGGAGGTGCGAATCAACCACTAGGGTCCAGGGTTCAAGAACCGGACGAACTACTAAAAAAAAATTATTTTTTTTCTTTAAAAATTAATGACGAGTAAGTAGATTTTGTGGTGGTGGTTGATGTTTAATGTAAGTGAAGATATATAGTGTAATGGGGGTAGAAGTTCATTGTAGTGGCGGTAGATGCTTATTGAAGTGGGGATTAATTGATGAATAATAAAATTAATAAAAATTAAAATCACAAGAGTAATAGACAAATTATCATAAAATATTAAACAAATAATAATAATAAAATAGTAATATTAATTTTAAAAATGGATATATTGTATGATGATAAAAATAATAATAAAAAAAATTGAAAAACAATAATAATAATAATAATAATAATAATAATAATAATAATAATAATAATAATAATAATAATAATAATAATAATAATAATAATAACAATTTTAAAAACAACAATAATAATAATAATAATAATAATAATAATAATAATAATAATAATAATAATAATAATAATAATAATAATAATAATAATAATAATAATAATAATAATAATAATAATAATAATAATAATAATAATAATAATAATAATTTTAAAAACAACAAAACAACAACAACAACAATAATAATAATAATAATAATAATAATAATAATAATAATAATAATAATAATAATAATAATAATAATAATAATAATAATATTGATAACAGCAAGAGGAGCAGTAGTGGCAGCAGCAACACCACCACTATCACCACAACCACAACCACCAACACCACAATCAGTAGGAGCAGTAATCAAGCACCAGCAGAAGCAGAAAAAAACACATCAACATCAGCAGGAACAATAACAGTGTCACCAGCAGTACCATCAGGAACTATAGCAGGAGCAGCAGTACTAGTAGTAGCAGTAGTAGTTGTAGCAAGAGCAACAGCAGTAGTAAGAGCTCCAGAAGCAGCAGGAAGAGTTGGATATGTAACTGAAATTACAATAAAAAGAGGTGGTCAGTGGGAATGATGAAAAGAAAACTAAGAGTTTCCGGGGATGAGTTGGTGACTTAGAACAGACTTAGAATCAGACAGACAGACTTATCTGTCTCTCCCTCTAACTGTGACCTACTAAAAGACTTGTCTATTTGTCTGTCATATCACTGTGACTCACAAAAAGACTTTTCTGTATCTCCCTCACTAACTGTACTTATAAATATTTGTATTAATATTATTATTGTTATCATCATGAAAAGTAAGCACTAGTACCTAAACCCGCAAGGTTATAAAGCTTTTTGACTCTAATATCAAAAACCGTTTTAATTTAAAAATATTTATAATAGTTTTCCATTGAAAATAAATACTTGCAGACAGACAGCTGCAACAGCAACATAAGCAGCAGCAGCAGCAGCAGCAGCAGCAGCGCACAGCCGCAGCCAGCGGGCAGCAAAGCAGCAGCAAAGCAGTGTAGTAGTAGCAGCAGAGAGCAATTTTAATATATTTAAATATATTTATAATAGTTTTATATTGAATATAAATATATTGCAGCGCAACAACATTAGCAGTAGCAGCAACAGCAGCAGAAGCAGCAACAGCAGCGAAGCAGCAGCAGCAAATGCAGCAACACCAGTAGTAGTAGCAGTAGTAGTAGCAGTAGTAGCAACAAGAGCTCAGAGCAGCAGGAAGAGTTGGATATGTAACTGAAATTACAATAACTAGAGGTGGTCAGTGCTAGTGATTAAAAACAAAACTAAGTGTTTCGGGTGAGGGGTCGGTGACTTAGAACAGACTTAGAATCAGACACTCAGACTTATCTGTTTCTACCTCTCCCTGTGACTTACTTACTAAAAGACTTGTCTGAATCAGACAGACAGAAAGACTTATCTGTCTCTCCCTCCCCTGTGACTTACTTACTAAAAGATTTTGTCTGAATCAGACAGAAGAAAGACTTATCTGTCTGCCCTTCTCCATGTGACTTACTAAAAGACTTGTCTGAATCAGACAGACAGACAGACTTATCTGTCTCTCCCTCTCTTTGTGACTTACTTACTAAAAGACTTGTCTGAATCAGACAGACAGAAAGACTTATCTGTCTGCCCTTCTCCATGTGACTTACTAAAAGACTTGTCTGAATCAGACAGACAGACAGACTTATATGTCTGCCCTTCTCCATGTGACTTACTAAAAGACTTGTCTGAATCAGACAGACAGACAGACTTATCTGTCTCTCCCTCCATCTGTGACTTACTTACTAAAAGACTTGTCTGAATCAGACAGACATAAAGACTTATCTGTCTGCCCTTCTCCATTTGACTTACTAAAAGACTTGTCTGAATCAGACAGACAGACAGACTTATCTGTCTCTCCCTCTCTCTGTGACTTACTTACTAAAAGACTTGTCTGAATCAGACAGACAGAAGACTTATCTGTCTGCCCTTCTCCATGTGACTTACTAAAAGACTTCTCTGAATCAGACAGACAGACAGACTTATCTGTCTTCCTCTCCCTGTGACTTACTTACTAAAAGACTTGTCTGAATCAGAGAGACAGACAGATTTCCCCTGTCTCTCTCTTTCCCTGTGACTTCTAAAAGACTTCCAGTCCACAACCATTGCACTACACATCTGCAGTTAGTATTAAACTACACTTCTGCCATGACTACTGATCTACCATCACTACTACACATATATTATCACTTCACATCTAGGAGCCCAACACTAATATTCACCACCATTTCACATCTACCAACACTACACTAGATATCTACCATCACTGCTTAAATAGAATTTCTACTGCAATTGAAATTTATGGGAAAAGTAAGCAAAATTTTATGATTTTCTTTTAGGAAGCTTACTCATAGGTATATTTTATCTAAAAAAATTTTTTTTCAGAAAATCCTTGAAAATGCCTTAATCGTCAAAAAATGCAATTAAATCAAGTTTTATAGCATTTTTGAATATTTAATAATTATTTGCATATTTTTAAAAAATCCCATTAAAAATCTATAAAAATCAATATTTTTATAGAATATTTCATATTATTTTCGAAAAATACATGAAACATTAAAAGCTCAGAACAATGCGTTAAGATCGTATTTTATTGCATATTTCGAGCTTTAGGCGGTTTTGACTTTTGGCAAAACTCATTTTTTAAAAATACTTAGATTATCACACTTTTAAAAGAATTTCTAAATTGAAATTATGGGAAAAGTAACAAAATATTATGATTTTCTTTTAGAAGCTTACTCATAGGTATATTTTATCTAAAAAAATATTTTTCTGAAAATCAAAAATGCTTTGAATCGTAAAAATGCAATAAAATAACGTTTTATAGCTTTTTTTAAATTTATAAATGATTTACATATTTTTAAAAAAATCCCATTACAAATCTTAAAAAATCAATATTAATTTAGAATATTTCATATTTTTTCCAAAAAATAATGAAAAAAAAAGTCAAAAAAAAGCAAAATGTATTTTATTAAATATTTCAACGTTTTAGAGCGTTTTGACTGCTTTTCTGAAAAACCATTTTTTAGCTAAAATTTAGTTTTTAGACTTTTAAAAAAATTTCTACTGAATTGAAATTTAGGGGAAAAAAAGTAAGCAAAATTTTATGATTTTTTTTTTAGGAATTACTCATAGGTATATTTTATCTAAAAAAATAGTTTTTTCAGAAAATCCTGAAAATGCCTTAAACGTCAAAAATGCAATTAAATCAAGTTTTATAGCATTTTGAATATTAAATTTACATATTTTTAAAAATCCCACTAAAAATCTATAAAAATCAATATTTTTATGTTATTTCAATTATTTTCGAAAATACATGAAACATTAAAAAGCTCAGAAAAATGGTTAAAGATCGTATTTTATTGCATATTTCGACATTTTAGAGCGGTTTGACTGCTTTTCTGGCAAAACTCATTTTTAGCTAAAATACTTAGATTTTCACACTTAAAAGAATTTCTCCCGCAATTGAAATTTATGGGAAAAGTAAGAAAATTTATTGATTTTCTTTTAGGAAGCTTACCATTGTATTTTATCTAAAAAAATGTTTTTTATTAGAAAACCCTTTTTGAAAATGTTAATAGAAAAAAATGAATAAAACGTTTTATACATTTTTAATATTTTTAATTATTTACATATTTTTAAAAATCCCATTAAAAATCTATAAAAATCAATTTTTTTTATAGAATTTTTTATATTATTTTCGAAAAAACATGAAACATTAAAAGCTCAGAAAAATGTGCTAAAACCCAATATTATTGCATATTTCGACGTTTTAGAGCGGTTTGGTGTTTTTTTCTGGCAAAACTCATTTTTAGCTAAAATACTTAGATTTTCACATTTTTTAAAATAGAATTTTACTGCAATTGAAATTTATAAAAGTAAGAAAAATTTTATGATTTTCTTTTAGGAAGCTTACCATAGGTATATTTTATCTAAAAATATTTTTTTTTCAGAAAATCCTTGAAAATGCTTTGAATCGTCAAAATGCAATAAAATAACGTTTTTAAGGGGGGGGCGAACCTTGTTCTAGAAATTGGAAAAGAAGATTGAAAATTTTGGGAAAAAATGTTTTTTTTACCAAAAAATGGGCCATCATTCTGGCAAATTTTGGTTTTAATCAACGGTTTATATCATATTTCCAAGATTTTTTTTCCTTAAATGTATTTTTTGTTGGTTGCTGTCATAAATAAACAGTTGCCATTAGTGTTTTTTTTTTTAGTTTTGTTCCCAAAAATTACAATTTTTATGATTATTTCATTAAAAAACTCTAAATAGCAACATCTCTGATGCCCCATTCAAGTGTAGGGACCATGCCACCCAGTGGCCTCTGGGGTCTCAACAGGCTGATGCATGCAACTCGCTGAGATTTAGCGTGCCATATCCATAGAGTTTCAAAAAAATATATTAATAACTCAGAAATAAGTTTTTGACATTTTTGTAATGTTTTGCGAAAAGTATTAATTTGGATTGTTATGATTTTTTACACGTTATTGAGTAATGATGGTTCTACAACCACCCATGAAAGATTTCCAATATCTTTTACAGCTTTGTTTTTATTGATTTTTTCCCACAAAATAAAGGCAAAAACAAAAACACTAACTTCAACATTTTTTTTTAATGGAATCTACTGAATTTTGCTAAAATGGATTGGGCCAATTAAGAGCCTTTATCTTTCATCTGATGTTAACTAGAGCATTGTACATCTTCCCAATTTTGTATAAATTTACTGGTTTTGTCACCCCTAAAATTTGGCAATTTTATTTTTTCTACCTAACCTAAAGGCAAAAATATAACAAAGCCCTTAAGGTTTTTAAAAGCTGTATAAATCACCAAAAAACTCATTGAAATTTAGAAAAAATAAAAGAAAAAAAAAAGTGAATTATTCGCCCCTCCCTTAAAGATTTTTTTTAATATTTATTAATGATTTACATATTTTTAAAAAATCCCAATAAAAATCTTGTAAAAAACAATATTTTTATAAATATTTTATATTATTTTCCAAAAACAGAAACATTAAAAAGCTCAGAAAAATGTGTTAAAAGTATTTTATTGGCTATTCACGTTTTTGAGCGGTTTGACTACTTTTCTGGAAAAACTCATTTTTTAGCTAAAATACTAAGATTTTTTTACACTTTAAATAGAATTTCTACCGAATTTAAATTTATGGAAAAAAAATAAGCAAAATTTTAATTTTCTTTGAAGTTTTCTCCAAGGTATATTTTATCTAAAAAAAAAAATTTTTTTTTTTTAGAAAATCCTTGAAAATGCCTTAAATCGTCAAAAATGCAAAAAATCAAGTTTTTTTTAGCATTTTTTGGATATGTATTAATTATTTACATATTTTTAAAAAATCCCATTAAAAATCTATAAAAATCAATATTTTTATAGAATATTTCATATTATGTTCGAAAAATACATGAAACATTAAAGCTCAGAAAATGTGTTTAAGATCGTATTTTATTGCATATTTCGACATTTTAGAGTGGTTTGACTGCTTTTCTGGCAAAACTCATTTTTTAGCTAAAATACTTAGATTTTCACACTTTTAAATAGAATTTCTACTGCAATTGAAATTTATGGGAAAAGTAAGAAAATTTAATGATTTTCTTTTAGGAAGCTTACTCATGTGTATTTTATCTAAAAAAAATGTTTTTTTGGAAAATCCTTAAAAATGCATTAAATCGTCAAAAAATGCAATAAAATCTAGTTTTATAGCATTTTTGAATATTTATTAATTATTTACATATTTTTAAAAAATCCCATTAAAAATCTATAAAAAAACAATATTTTTATAGAATATTTCATATTATTTTCGAAAATACATGAAACATTAAAAAACTCAGAAAAATGTGCTAAATCGTATTTTATTGCATATTTCACGTTTAGAGCGGTTTGAGTGCTTTTCTGGCAAAACTCATTTTTAGCTAAAATATTTTGATTTTCACACTTTTAAATAAATTTCTACTGCAATTGAAATTTATGGGAAAAGTACAAAATTTTATGATTTTCTTTTGAAATTACTCATTGGTATATTTTATCTAAAATTTTTTCAGAAAATCCTTGAAAATGCCTTAATCGTCAAAAAAAGCAATTAAATCAAGTTTTATAGCATTTTTGAAATTTAAAATTATTTGCATATTTTTTAAAAAAACCCATTAAAAATCTATAAAAATCAATATTTTTTATAGAATATTTATATTATTTTCGAAAATACATGAAACATTAAAAAGCCAGAACAATGCGCTAAGATCGATTTTTCATATTTCAACGTTTTAGAGCGGTTTGACTGC